>JAHWFO010037800.1:524497-536438 GCA_023313115.1 Rhysida immarginata
CCTAACAGATTAGTATAGCAATTTAAAAAAAAATACAATTATGAACTGCAATTTTAACTCAAAAAAGAACTGTCATTTACTTAACATTTGGTAATTGGAAAAAAAAAATCCTGATGCTATATAGGCAAATTAAAGTTTAATTTAAACAAGCTTTCAGCCATCCCTCATCATACAATTAAAATAAAATGAAAGACAAAACGTAGCTTTTGAAAGACGATACAGTTAGTTACTTGTAACAATTTTGCAGAAATTAATACCATTTAATTTAACAAATTGGTCAAATGAGATTGGCCACATGAGAAACAAGTATCAATTTCAATAGGAGAAATTTTGATATCGGTATCCACACATTAAGAACTTTAAATAAGTTATTTTCTTCTTCTCTTTCAATTATAAACTCAAATCTATCAAGTGTACAGTAAACATGCATTATTTTTGTTTGCTTAAATAAAGGTTTGAGACAAGCAACTAAGAGAAAATTGTCTATATAAAAGTAAAGCTTGAAAATCTAAATAACTAGCTGATTTGTTTATTAATTCAGGTATATGCAGCAACTGTAGCTAATTAGTTCAACTTGGAATGGTTTAAGTTTTATGTCTTTAAACTCAACTCATTCTTCTATGCCCTTTTCAAAGAATAATCATTCATTTAAAGAAATGTGCTATGAAGCTTTAAAAAGGTAAATAAAATGCTAAACATTTTTGTTTAAAGTATATATGCTCTTGTTTTACTCATAATGGATAAACTTTATGTACTGAAAATAAAGAATAGATGTACAATCTATATGTAAGCTACAGAATTTCCATTACTTTAAAGTGTGCAAGAGTGATTATTAATTTTTTTCCTTTCAATTATTAACTAAACATCCATGTTTAATTTATCTAAATTTCAAGACGTTCCGTTTTATTAAAGGTAAAATTGCAACACGTGATTTTAACATTTTGCTGTATAAAGCAGATATATCCACCCAAAATAGTTTTACCTTGCCTGCACAAAGCAGATTTACTAACAGTCTGTTAATAAACTTCTTGTAATGATGTGAGAAGTGGATAATAAACAGGAATAACCGAGAAATTTAATTACAGATGAACTGAATAACTCGAACTCTGGTAACTCATATTCCCAGTTAATTCGAACGATACTCTAAGGCTCAGTTCATTATCTATTTTCTAAGCTGAAATTTCTCAACTGAAAGAAGACTCTAAGTACTCAGGCTTGCAGATTTTGATATTAAAAAAAAAATCTTCATGTAGCTTTCACCAAATTAAACATCCATGCAAAGCCATTTGATGCATTTCTCAAAATTTTCTGAGAAAAAAAATTCATAAAGTCTATTATAATTGACTACACTTTATAAATGCCCAAACTGTAGCATAGATTTTTATTGCGTTCAGGTGGACAAGTGGTAAAACGCTAGAATACTGTTTTGCAGGCAGGGTTCTCTACAGGCCCTTTTGAACAGGTGTACAGCCCGGGCTGATTTTGGTGACCGCCAGGCTGAATGTGTGGAAAAGTGCACACTATTGCATAATATTTTATTTGTTTTTAACTTTTGTCCACCCGGCTTTTTTTTTCTCCACCCACCTGATAAATTTTTCTGGGAAGAACACTGTGCAGGTATGAGTTCAAATCCTATCTTCGATAATTTTTTTTTTTTCCGCTTCGTAAATTTTTTTTAACATGTATGGGAATGTGTAATTCATTTACTAAATATATTTCCAATTTTCCAATCTGCTACATCATTTATTTTATTTTTTTATAAAATGCATATTGTGACATGTGATGTCAGTGGTTGTATTTATATTATTTTGTTGTTGCCATTATTTTCATTATTTTTTGTGTTAAGTAATCCAAAGTTTTTTTTTGTTTAGTATTTATAATTAGTATTATAATTAAGCTAAGTTTGTAATAATAAGCTTTAATTCCTTTTAGCGAACTTTTAAGATTGATCCCCAACAATAAGTTTCCTTAATGGGTTAGCATTGTTGAGAGAGAGGAAATTCTCAGAATCTCTGTGATGCTAACTCATTAGGAGATTGTTGGGATTTTAAAGTTTTTTTTCTTTGTGGAATAAATGTAAATAAGAAAAAATAGGAGACAACTTCCGTTTTCTGAGTAGGATGGTCACGTTTAAGAGAGTAGCTAAAAACATGGCAGATAGGCCTATTTTAGCGATCTCAATTTTAAGTTATGGCTTTAATGATCACTTCACTTCTTAAAACAAAAATTAAGTACAGTGATATCATTCCCATAACGAAATATACTGTTTGATGGCAAATGGAACCAGTCTTTGTTGTTTTCAAGTGCAACTTTGATCTTCTAAGATATGCTAACGATCTTTGGTCCAGGGTTCCATGTTAACAATGATCGATATTTCCCCACGTGTATTGCAGTGAAGCTAGAATAGCTAACTATTGTCGGCATGGGGCGTTTTAGAAGAGAAGATTGGTGAGTGTTGCATTGTTTATTTTGACGGGACCCCGGGAATATTGTCGAAGAAAATTCGTTCATTCGAACAATCGAACTAGCAATTTTAACCCCGATTAGGAGAATGCAGAAGCATATCTGAGGAATCCAGTTTTTAATTGGATTAACCCTAGAATGCTAACCAAACGTCTTGGAGACGTAGTTAAAATTTTAAACATCAGCTGCTGTGCTTGACCTTGAAAGAGCGCCCTGTAACTCCAGGTATGCTTCATCAAACATGTATTCTTTCGAATAGTGGTGTTTCAGTTGTCCAGCTTGCATATCAACAACGTGTATTGCATATTTTCGTAAACATAGTGAGTCTGTTAGACGTAGAGTTAGCATTCAACGTAAATTTTTGCACGTCTTGGACGTAGAGTTAGTATTCAATGCATATTTTTGTACGTCTAATGGACGTAGAGTTAGTATTCAACACGTATTTTTGTACATTTCTTGGACGTGTTGTTATGAATGATGGTGCTTATTTATATCCTCTGAGGCGTATTAGTTATTATTAATTACAAGTGCTTATATTAATACAAAATTCTATTGTTATGGATTCAGTAGAAGAAAAAGAAATTGAAAAAATTAATGTAAGTCTAAATATAAATTAGTCTTCAGGAATTGATGGAATTTAGGCAAACAACATTAGAAATAATGGTAAAGGTTTTGTTAACTCATTTATATAATGTAATATTGAAGACAAATGAATGGCCAAAAGAGATAAAAATTTCAAAGATTAGGCCAATCTATAAGAAAGGTAAAAAACAGATTTAAATAATAATCGACCAATATCATACTTTCTAATATTACAAAATATTTTTAAACATTGGATTAAAAAAAGCTTGAGGAATTTTGAGAAAAGAACAATACTTTTGGTAAGAAATATATGGTCATAGAAAAAAGAAGTCAACCCGAAATTTGAAATGACACAAAAATTAAATAAATGCTTTCATCAAGGTCTTAATTCAGCAGTTATTTTTTGGATTTAAATAAAGCTTGGGATTTGGTTAATCGTGATATTTTGTTTTTAAAATTAAAACAATATGGTATAAGAGGACAAAGTTTAAATTTGTTGAAAGGAATGCATACGAATAGAATGTAAAAACTAAAGATAAATAATCCTGAAAGTTCAGTTTCTGAGATTACAAATGGTATTCCTCAAAGGTGAATATTAAGTTCAATTTTTTTCCAAATTCTAGAAATATCTCTTTTCGTTTGTCTTTTAAAACATTTTAGACTATAAAATTCGTTTTAATACATATATTTTTTTCGAATATTCTTATATCGATTGTTTTTTTAATATTGCTATTTTACAGAGTTGTTAAATAGTTAATGAACAATTTTTATAATAAATGTATTGTTCTAAAGTACTTATTATATAATAAATAAATACACAAAACTCCTTTTTTCAATCAATACAACTAATCAAACTGCATTTCAATGTGATGTACGTCTGGGAGACTTATAGTTAGTAACAAGGTTATGCTGCTCATGGTTAGTATTCTAGGGTTAAAGAGAAGTGTTCCTTCTGGAATCACGTATTATTTAGAATGTTAGTTAACTTAACTAGCTAGTAAAATGTTTTATGAGTGTGAGGTGGCACAAGGGTTCCGCTGTTAATAGTTAATATTGTGGAGTATAATTTGGGTAGCACATATTTTGTCGTTTTAAGCACTGGTGGCTCCACTTGAATATTAATTATAGGAATGGTGATTGTTGGGCTATACTTGACAGTGAAGGATTAATGTGGCCTCCCTTCTAATTGTTTTAATAAAAAAAGGTGCACCCGACATTTTCCTGTACGTCGACGGTAATATAATATGTCATAGTGGAACACAATCACATTCTGTTAACTGATTCTGGGGCACCAGTGGTAGGTATGCGCCTGGTAATGACAATCTCAAATATTTATAAGCGAACCTTGTAAAGCCACAGGCAGGTAAGTAGTGAGAGAACACTGCCAAGGGGACGAAGTATGTTATGGTTAAGGAAAGGTTGCAGATTAGTTTAGTAGGGGCCCCTAATAAATACAATTTACTGATTTTTAGAATAATTTGTTGTAGCAAATTAGAATATGACGAATAAATAATGGCAACAAAAACTCCAGGTTAATGGTACTTTAATTTAAATGTGTCGCGACTAAATCCTTGACAGGTCCTAAGAACCCGTGATCGTATCAGGGTGAGTGTGAAGGTTACATTTTGGAACCCCATAATAATAGAACCTCCCCCCCCTCTTGGCACGTCACAATATAAGAATTATTATAATTAAATATAATCTAAAATTTTTGATTTGCTATGGTTATTTTTACATAAACTGAAAGATTGTTCAAAGTTACATTTATTTCCTTTTTTTAAAAACCACAAAAGAAGCTATAATTCACGTGTAGGTAAAGATAGAGGTAATAGTTAATTTTGTTCATAAGAAACTTCTGCTCATAGAAATAGGAAATTGTAATTTGTAGCTAATGTGCTAGTTAAAAAAGTTAATGAAGGGTGACTGAAAAACTACAGATACCAATATGATGCATTATATTTAAAAGTAGGTAAATGGTACAATAATTATTTAATCTTTGTATGAGTTAAATGTCATCCCAAAAGTTACAGAATTTATAAAAATAATTAAATGTGGATAAATACACTTTTTTTTTTAAATGCAAATTATCACTGTGGATCATTAATTATAATTTGTATATGCATTTTATTAAAAAAAAAAATAAATGATGGTAGCAAATTGGAAAATCAGAAATATATGGTATTTAGTATAATTCATTTACGGTAATTATATATTCCTATACAAGTTAAAGATTCTGTTGAAGACTCGCTAGAGAAAGAAGATAGTGAACTGGCCCTAAGTCCTATCCCCCAGAGTGCCTAATTAGAAATTTCACTAGTTAACTCAAACTAATTTTTTAATAAATCCCGGATAACTCAAAGCAATTTTTGGTTTTAGTGAACAGGCATTTCTAAATTTAAAGCAAAATTTATTTTAGAATTTTTCAAAAATTAATACAATATAGACCAATTCTACATCAACTTTCACATTAAATTCAGGTGCAGTCAAATAAGCTGGCCAATCATACATTAGAATATCAAGAATTTTTTTTTGTAAATATTTTACAAAAACATTACAATCTACTAAAAAAAATATGAATAGTATTGAAAATACGTTATGCAGTTTGACTAAAGAAATGACAGATCTGATGCCTGACAATGTCTCTTCTTTTTTTTTTTTTTTTCCCAAAGTTATCTAAAAATGTGCTTATATTTTCAGGCAGTCTCCTTGAAAAGTTTTGCCTGTTGAAACTATTTAATTTTTCAATTTAAATTTTACATCCACATGACAAAGAAAACTATGCAGGAATCTTTCACAATTGTGGGCAGTCATTGTGGAGCTCATGCAGAACAGCTAACAAATGCAAACGTAATGTACTTGTCCTAATGAGTATGTAATTCAAGAACTCTTCTTATTTAATGCATTGTTTGATCCTTATTCATGATCAGAGCATTTGAATTCTACATTCTCCAATTTTAGAAACCCCAGAAACTTTATTAGATGTGTATGAATTTTCAACTAATAAACAAGGAACAAGCATAGCCCTGAAGGGAAGATTAGAAAATCAGTATTTTACTTGCAAGAGTTAATTTATGTTCGGTACCATTTGATGAGAATTAACATATATTTTTCTCAAAGAAAAAATAGAAAACAAAGGCAGTTAAGTTCGGGGGAAAAAAAATTTAAATAGAAATAAATTATAGACATGCATTGCTTATAGGAATCACTACATAACAATTAAATTTGGATATAATTTCAATTCCTATAATTCATTGCAGTTAACATTTTCTCTTCATTTCCCAAGCAGTTTACTACTTAATGTTTACTAATAATTAAAAAAAAATTATTTTATTCTTTATTTTATATTTTTTAAATAATAAAAATAGCCTTGATATTCACTTTATGTATTCATTTTGATAAAATATAATAATTAAGTCTCTCTTCAGAGAATTTGCTTCAATTGATAAAAATAGTTTGTTTCTTTTGAAAGTCTTAAGGATATTCTCACCAAATATCCAGAATGAAACAAAAAATTTAAATTCTTAATAATATATTAAAAAAAAACAAAAAAAACAACAAGCAGAATGAATAAACATACATGCAAAAATCACTGAAAAATGCTTAATCACTGAAAATTCTGGAAATCTTGATAAAAAAAAAAAAATTCAAAAGTAATGTTTTATTAAGGAATAACTCAGGATGTTTTTATCATATGCCATAGCTCAGATGTTCAATTATTGATGAAAAATAAGAAAGAAAATTCTACAGCCTGAATTCAAATCAGATTGTGGAATTTTCTCTCCTACTTTTTATCAATAATGTTTTATTATTTTAAATTATAATGTTTTACAGAATTAATCTGGGCTGAGTATTAAAAGTATACTTAGAGCCATTTCTTTCTCACTTTTGATTATGAATTTTGTTTTTGTCTGGATTTTTTTTTGTTGTTGTTTTTTTTAATTAAAATTGCTTTTTAATAGAATTAAAAAAAATCACATGTCTACTAAAAAAAATCAAGATCCTTAAATTTTTATTTTTAACAAATGTACAAATCAGACTTTGACTCAAGAGTCACATGGTTAAAATTATTTTTATCGAAAAATAAAATCACTGACTAAGTGGTGGGGGGGGGGGGGCTACTGATAATTATACTGCATCAAATATGACAAGACACTTTACTCTTGAGAACAATATCTTAAAAAAACAATTGTTCCACAAGATTTTCCACCTCTGTCAACAATCATCATTAATTTCTCTAGCCAACCATGACCCAAAAGCATTTGTCCCATCTATAAATGTAAAGAGTAGGCAGCCACTCAACAGAGCTAAGGAAGTGATTTCCCAGGGTTGGGAATCCTCCTCACTAGACTAGGGCCACAGTTCACCGACCTTCTTACATTTGATAAAAACAAGCTATTATTCCCATACACTTGAGTACAATAAGTTTGATTGTACAAACTCTTCAGGAAAATAAATATTTTCATCTTTGCTTATTGAAGATCACATAGGAGATGAATTTTTAATTAAATAATTTGAAATCTATACATTCTAACTTTCTACTTAATTTATTCCCACAAGGAAGTTAACCAAAAAGTCAAGGAAACTTATGGAATACGAATAATATGTACTATAAATTCTCAAGTACATATCTAACTGTCTTATCTGTCTAACTTTCAGGAAGAGAGAAAAAAAATCCTTTCTATTATTAAAACTTCCATTTTTATTTCCTTTGAAGGGCTACAAATTTTATAATTCATTTGAAAAATAAAATAAAATGCTTTTGACCACTTCATTCACAACTCGAAAAATGAAAGGCATTTTAAAAACTGTTTATTCAGAAATATAAGTCTTCATGTATTAACTGATACAAAGTAAGAAGTATACTTGATACAAAGTAAGAAGTATACTTGCATTTCAATAATTTAGCAAAAGTAACTAATTTATTTACTTTTACTATTTATTAGATAAAAGAATGAGGAATTTTAACTCCTAAAGAATGAAAATATAGTTAAACAAAGAATAATATTTGTGTTGACATGTTTTCAATGTTATTGTTGTTTCATCTGTTAAGTACAAAATGATTTATATATAAGAAATGTAGTCTATACATACATCTATGTACTTTCCATTTAATGTAATTGCAAAATCGGAAATAAACTGAATTACATATTACAAGAAAAGAATCATCTGTGACCGTATATCGACAAACAGTATGCATATATACATATAAATACACAACATCCCTAAAATTCTTTTCTGTTTTGGGAAAGATTAAAATACAAATACGAGTATTAAGTTATTCTGCTATTGTTAAATAGCCCAATAGTAATTAAATTAAATACAGTAATACTTTTAACTCTTTTTAAAGTCAAATGTTATATCAGTCTATTCAAAATTATGCAAAATTGTGAAATTTTAATTCAAGATTAAAAAATTGTATGCAAATAGCTTTGAATTCATTTAAAAAGTGGAATTTGTGTTATGTAATGTTTTGATGGAAATACCAATGATGTAAATAGAAGGAAAAAAAGTTTAAGAAAAAAAAATTCTTAATGGTAGTGCCATGATCTTGGATAGACTTAGGTGAGTGCGCATTTTTTTATGCTAGCGCATTCTCTCAAGGAAACAATTTTGTCTTAATAAGTTTAATATTTTCCCATTATCAACGTTTTTCTGACCTCTTTGATCTGTTTAATCTCTTTTTAAAGGTTAACAATTAAAAGAATAATCTTAAACATAAATAGTATGTTTAAAATATTTAATTGCTCACTCGTATTAAAAGTTTTAAAAAAATGCTCATACTTCTCCCTAAAGAATTTTAATAATTATATAAATAGTCTAAAGACATAAATAACCAACAAAGTATCAGAGTTATTAAATCTTTATGCAGAATAAAAATATATTTTTCAACAAAATTACCTATTATATGCATATTTTAAATTTTTTAAAAAAATACCTATTAAAATTACGCTAATTTTTAAATGGACATTGTCTACATATCAAAGCATGCATTTCATATATAGGGAAATAAATTTGAAATCTCAATTATTAAAATTATACCAAGTAATAAATAAATAAAACAAAAAAGCAAAAATCTTGCAATACACTAGAATGCTTAAAATCAAAAATAATTTCAATATAGCGTTAATATTCTTTCAAAACATAGTACTCTGATGAAAAGCTACTGTGTGTAAGACCCAAACAAACAAGCATAGAAAAGTAAAGTTTTAATGAAGCAGAGCAGGGTAATCCGCCTTTATTTCCTGATGTACATTATTATACAAAATTACATAAACTCACGAGCCTATTATCTAAATACTTTCACTAAATTGAAATGAAGGGCACATTGAGCTTGATTAATGTTTTATGAACGTTTAGGGGCCAGTTTGCTCACTTACCGATTGCTGCATTTATTAAAAAAAGAGCAATTTGAATAGGAATGCCTACAATGTTACAAGTAAGATGGGTAAAGGCGTAAGACGAATATGCCGAAAATTTGCAACTTATGAGTCATGATTTATGTATAAAAGTATTTTGTGTGGCAGCTGTCATAACACGAGTTTGAAAAATTCCCGATTTTTCTAGGGGACTTCATCAATCAGGATTTGCATCATCATACTGACAGTATACTAATCAGAATAAAAAGTTCATATTAAAAATTTAGATAAAAGTGAGATTACTTACTAAAATATATCAGGAAGAGGTTTCATCAAGTAAACCATTGTTCGGAATCGTAAATTAACTTCCCAGTCCTTTCTACATATCTATTTACCTCTTCCCACAATCATCAGTACTCATTCCGTCAATACAAGCTAACGTCACTTCCTGTTCATTAGATTTATTTTTGCGTCACTTCCTTCAAGTTTTCTCTTGACCGGAACTGCATTTTCCATCACCATGGCTGAGATGATGGTTGCTTCAGGCTTGTGTTTACATAGTGAATTTTGCACTACGGTTTTGTTTTTTTGTATTAGCTGTTTGTAGTGTCCGAGCTTCTCAAGTAGCCTGTAGAATACATAACACTTACACTTTCTAATGGCTTAAACAGTTATTGATGAAACTAAGAGCATGGCTTGTTTGCCGAAAAACAAACTCCCCAATAGTTCTGGTGGTGCAACCACTGCTACCAGTCCTACTGGTGCTACCAATACGAGTAATATTACGAAAATCGCATCGGCCGATATCGATGAAACAGATTTCAATGAAGTAGATATCTCAGATGATTTTATAGATCCAAGGGTCCAGGTACTCCATCCTACCTGAAATGTTTCCTTCATGTTCATTAAAATTTTTCATAAAATAATAACTTAGTTTGTTTCTACAAGGATAATCGGTTGATGCTTTGCTTTTTAATTTTCCGTAGATTGAGTTGGAAAAACTCAACAGTGCCACTGATGCAATCAATAAATTGGAAGTCGAATTGGACGTAAATAAGTATTCCCCTATCTTATAAGTACGATTAAAAATAAACTGATCCAAAACTTGACGAATTTAAATAGTAAAAAAGAACCCGGAAAACAGGACATAAATGAATATTACACATAACCTACCTTCATCCATCTCTGAAACAACTTTAGGTTAATTTCTACTATCTGACCTAAATTGCAAGCTCTTCGTTTTGAGTTTTTTTACTGTCTAAGCAACTGTAACCAGCCGGGGGGGGGGGGGCGCGCAACCGCTCCCCTGTGACCAAATAGGTTGGTAAATTTAGGTAACCCCCAGAGGGGGACATCGTAGACAGAACGCCAAAGGCGTTTGAGTAACAGAAAACTGTGACCAGTGAGGCCCGCAGGGCCAAGAGTGGTTAAAAAAAAACCAAAACAAAATGTGAGCCGCGAAGCGCCGAGAGTGATAAGAAACGCAAAACGGACAGCGGGCGATTTTGGTCAGATAGTAGAAATTGGATGTTTTTTCCTTTTTAAATTAAAAAAAATTGGATGATACAGAATACATAGTGAATGTTCTCTTTCTTGGCTTTGATAAGTGTAATGATTTTCTGTTTATCGTGGAATATTGTGTGTTTGCTTCTTAAGAAGGGGTATACTGTAAAGATATCATTCTCTTCAACAGCTTGTTAAAATTCCAACACTTTTCTTATTAATACAGCTATCCACAGCAGATATTCATCAGCCAGGTATTTTTATGATCAAATGAAATTGAGGTCCTTCAATACAAGATTTCTAGAAGATAAAAACATGCATATTAGAAGAAGTGATTTCTACAAACATACTTTCATCACATATTCTCCCCCACCCCCCTTCTAGTCATAACTGGATTTCCTCCTTCCCCTTTGGCTGAAAGACCCTTGCTAATTTATTCTCCAATATTTATGTTAATGTATACTTTCATCCATGGAATTATTACTGTCATGCTTTAATTCCTTTATCTGCCCCCCCCCCCTCCCTGCTTTGTGATTGTTTCAATAGTAGTAATGTATACCATTTTAATTGTCAGTTCTGTGAAAGGTATTATGTCATAATGTCGTTTAGTTACCTCTTCAAAGAACCACACCACTCTTTAAAAAAGAAAGATATGAAGTCAAATTTTGTAACTTCGGGAAATAAACGTGAACTTTCTATCCAAATAAACCAGGGGAAGTGTCCAGGGGAACGACAGTTCAGCAAATTTTGCTGCGTATGAGACTTCGGAACAGGCAGATAGTGACAATACCTAAGCTAATGACTGTCCATCACCGGAAGAGACTGGAATTTGCATGGCACATATGGCGAGAAATGTCAGAAAACACACCCTTTAACCATTTGTGGAAGGCAACAAGCTGCCAAAGGCACTTTATGGTCTGGGGAATGTTTTCATGGCATTCTCTGGCAATAAGGATCGATTTATGTATGTGTCAATCCTTACTGATCGCATATACGGACATTGTTTTTCCTGGGCATGATCGCATATATCTTCCAGC
>JAHWFO010037800.1:541438-567978 GCA_023313115.1 Rhysida immarginata
GGGGGGTTCAGACTTTTGTATTCACCCTGTATACCTTCTTATATAAGATATGACTCAAACAACTGCTATGGACATAAGGTGATGGCCTATAACCATATGATTGCCAGGGCCATTGATATACCTCTGAGCCAGGAGAAGAGATTAGAAGAATTCAGGAGGATTAAGGAAGCGGCACGACAAAACGGATTTACCGACCATATCATCGACAAACTCACTAAAAAACAACTCCTAAAGAGGAGGATCTCCCGACGTAAGGCACTGCAACCTGAAAAGAAAGACATCAAATTATTTAGTCTTCCTTACAATCTCCCTCTAAATAGAGGATTGGAGAAAATTTTCAAGAAGTTTGACCTGAAGTTAGCTTTTAAAAGAGAACTCTCCCTAAAAAGACTGCTGGGAGGCCCCAAGGATCAGATTCCGAAACACGAAAGGTCAGGGACATCTTCTACCTTGCAGAACCTGCCCAAAGAAATATATCGGCAAGACTCGTCGGAGAATAGAAACCAGAGCCAAAGAGCATTTGGACTATCTTAGAAACAGCAGACCCAACAGATCAGCGATGGCGGACCATTATTACAGACTGGACATAATTTTAAAATTGATGAACTCCAAATCCTTCAGGTGGTTGACAACCCCAAGAAACTAAACTATTTGGGATCCTGGGAGATCATGAAAAACCAAGGTGACTCTTTGCTGAATCTAGACACAGGACCCATGGACCTCTCCTCTTGGAAAGCTTTATTACATTATACAAGGAAATCAACCCCCACCTAGTGGAGCCTTCTCCTAGATCTATGCTTCTTCTGCCCAGTGGCATTTTTATACCTTCCAAAAATTTTTCCTATACTCTTTCTCATTGGCTTAAATCTATTATAAATACCTGACACCTTACTCTGTAAAATCGATTCATACTGAAGATGGCTACGTTGTAGCCAAAATGTACATCTATGTTATGATGAATAAATTTTGTGTGGAAATAGTGGAATCCATCGTCTCCTTTGCATCAAGGTATCCACAGATCAGCCAGGTCAGTCTTGTTCTTATGTATATTATTTATAAGTACTCTGTTAAGGAAATGAAGTTCATCTAAGAAATGAGCTAAGAGATAAAAAGAATTCAGATAGTTTAGATAATTAGAAACTCTATAATTTTCCTTTTAAACATACCGGTAAGTTTCTGATAAGTTCTGATGACTATATTCAGTTTCTTTTGATGCTTCCTAGGACTGCCTATATAAATAACCTTACTGTCCTGAAAGCAAACAGACACAGAAATAACTAGGCCGTGGAAAGGGGTAGGCTGTGGCCTGGTGGGCTTTCACTGAAACACAACTTCTGTGAAACTAAGCAACATCAGGCACGGCTAGTCACTGGATGGATGACCATCAGTGACACACGATCATCACCCTCCCCCCTCGGCTGCTGCGACCATCATACAGCAGTCACTAATCCAGGTTTATCCAGGGACCCAACTCATTGGCCTCTGGCCATACAGGCCCTGGATGGACGGACATATTGGATTACATTAAAAAAAAAAAAAAATCCACCACGAGACCTGATTCATTTCTTAGACATACCCAAAGTTAATGAAAATTATCATTCTGAATTTTTTAAAAATTTGGCCATGCAGCTTAAAAATTTTTAGCCTTCAATTCTGTATGGAGTTTTTTTTCTTTAAATTTTTATTTTAAATTTTCATTTTTTAACCACTATTTTCCTCAATATTTGAAATTCCAATTTACAGTATTCCATTGAATTTCCACAATTTAAGGGATAATCAAAGGCAGAATGTCAAAAACAGAATTCAAATAATCAAATCAAATTTATAGATAAACTCATTAAAATGTGAATGCATTTATTTTATTCATGGTGAATGTGTGTCAATATGATGCGCTGAGAGCATTCCTTAGGCCTGGTGCAAATGAGGCAACAGTGTCGAAGCAACATGCTGCTTCGACACATGACGTCAGTGAAAACATTTTTATTGCTCGTTTTGAGGCAAGAGATAGCGCAAATGTGGAAACCATTTCGTTCAACAGAACTGCAACGGTTAGTAAGCAGCAACAATCAAATTATGATTTGGGAATCTCATATTATTACAACAGGCGAAGATCAAGTTGGATATCGGTGAAAACATCGAAGAAATAATAGTACTTGTTTGTGGAGCTATTGTTTCCACGATCCAGGTCGTGCTATACGTCATTACTTGATCAGCCATTTTGTTTGAACTCGCAAAATCCAGGAGGTAGATGCTCATTGGCTATTGTCAATCACATGATAAAGTGCTGGAGATAAACTTGTTGCCTGGATTAACCCTGGCTTGATCAAGGTGATGACAACCAGCGGTAGCCTCCACATGTCGCTAGCATTTTCATTTCACAAGCGACCATTTCATTCGACCGATTCAGTTGTTGTCACCTGATTGTTGCCCCATTTGCGCCGGCATGCTGTGTTTTCACCTGCTTATCATGGCCTTCTTATATCCTAATTTTAATTAAATTGTCCCATTATTGAATGTTTCAAGATGCTTATGGCTTGTGTTATTTTTGAAATTTTTGGAAATGGTCAAGCCTTAATTTTCATGGGGCTTTGGGAGTCATTTGACTAGAATTCTACTGTTTTTGAGATATCAAAGTGCATTATAGAGCATGTTTCTTAGATCCCTCGATGAGATATGCACAACTTATCCACAGATAACAATCAGGAAAAATAAAGTGCAGGGAGCTCGGGAGCATGCTTGGGGTCATGGCAGCCAATCTATTGATTTGGAAGCTGTAATTTAAATTTTATTATATATAAACTTATTATTATTAATTAAGAGATGAATAGTATACAGTACTGTCTCAGTTATTCAGACTCTTTAATAACCTCTGTTATCTGAATGTTTCATGGGAAATGTGCTAATGTACTCTCATTTTTATTTTTCGGTGAGCAAAGTTAGCGTCGCATGGGGGCACATAGTAGGATGGGGCGCCAACCGAGATTGAAAGGGCACATATTTTTGAGGTTTGCATAGGTGCACCAAAGAAGCTAGTGCCATCCCTCCTCACACTCTTCATTTATTTCATTTTTCTTACAATTAAAAACACCGTTTCTTTGGAGAACCTATACCTTGTGGTTGATTTTATTCAAAAAGGTGACACACATCAGTTTTCCGAACTGTAACATCTTGCATTATACTGCATAAATTTGTTAAGCTGTTTGATGTAAGCACTGAAATTTTTCTCTTTCATGTTCTAGCTCTCATCTGGCCTATTTCCAGGCCACTTTAGGAGAGAAATTTTCTGCTCTTCAGTCAATTCTTCATTATTGATGAGAAGGTCCTTTGTATTGTCCTTATTAATAAAATAAATTAAGGCCTTGCAATTCATATTCTTTTCCGTAAATGTGTATTGTAAGGCCTCAATTCTTCATTGGCCATATTAGGCAGAGTTCGAAAAACCGCTGTGAGTGTTGTTTCTTCAGAAAAAAAATGACACCAAGGTTATAGCTATAAATTTCTGTTGTGTCATGTTCCCTTCTCATCTGTTCCTTGGCTCTATAGTTCATTATTTTATCAAATAATATTGTTAAAAGTTGTGAAATTTGGTCAATGTAATTTTTTTATTATTGTTATATATTTATTTATTTTATTTTATTTATTTATTTTTTTTTTTAATTCAGGAAGCAAGAGCTTCTTTTCGACAACTTCTTAGTGAATCTTCACAAAGGATTAATTTTTTAGCAAAAAAATTGGGAGCTTGTATTGAAAAGGCAAGGCCTTATTATGAAGCTAGAATGATTGCAAAAGAGGTATAAACATTTGTTTGATGTATAGAACATTATAAAATATTAAATGAGTTAAGAATGAAAAATGAATGTTGTGTGTTTTTTGATGAGCTTTTGTTAAGCAAACTAATGATATAGATAAGAAGCATGCAAATTACATTCCTGCATATCTAAAACGTGTTTAAATTAGCAAATTATCCTTGATTTCTTATATTATTGGCTGTTCTGATACACATTGCCCTGCCAAAAGCATCCAGACTCCCTTCTTTATGTTCCCTAAGTCAGTTGCAATAGCTACAACTTGCCAAAAAAAAACAAACTATTGAACACTTTTACACTCCTCTGGCAGACCGTATTTGCCAACTGGCCTTTAAATGACTCGGTAAATGATGACAATTAGCGGCCAGTGGCATGTGCATCTGTATGCTTCACGTCAGCACATCCCATATCCTGTTCAATCTGGTGTAAATCCAGACTCTGACATGCCATTATAGCAGCTTGATGGCGTCATGAGTTAACTATGCCTTTGTTGAATGAGTAATTTGGCACGGAGCTATTGGTTGGCTGGAAAAATTTGTGCATATATACCAGGTGTATCAAAAATACGTTCACCAACTTTGAAGGTGGGTTCCTTACACCAAAAACCAAGAAACATAGTCCATATAAATACGACGGTTGGGGCAAAGTTAATTTTTTTCATAATATTCATGATTGAATAGTTCACTATAATTGATGTTGAAATAAAGGAACCTAAAGTGAACGGCTAAACTAATTTATTAGCCATGCTCGAATTTTCTAAAATAAAAATAGTTGCCATGGGTTATGCCCCAACTCTCGTACATGATCAAAAATCTTAGATTTTGAAGTATTAATGAAAGTTCAACATACAGTGATAAAAGATTAAGTAAAAATTGGAAGTAAAAAAGTAAAAAAAAGTAAAAAAGAATCAAATTAGGGGATAGGAATAAATAGTTAAAGGGCTTCTTCAAATTAAAGCTTATCTCTGGAATTATATATCTTAAAGTTTGCAATTTTAAACTATCGGCCTTGGTGGCTCAGTGGTTGTGTGATCGCCTCTGATGCCCGTGAACGACGAAGATTTTTTCAGGGGGAAAATCCGGAGATCACGCACTTCTTTCGGAAGGGAAGTAAAGCCGTTGATCCTGTGTAGCCTTTTGCCGGCTGCACGTTAAAGAACCCTTGCGAGGCAAAATATGCGACCCCTATAATGCCGTCCTGAAATGACCATGGCAGTTGAAAAGGACGTTAATACCAAACAAACCAAACCAAACCAAACTAACCAATTTTAAACTAACTTCAATTTTTTTTTTTTTTTGTTGAAGGCACATACTGAAACTCAGAAAGCAGCTCTGCGCTTTGAACGAGCCAACAGTGCCCATGCTGCTGCTAAAGAAATGGTGTTTTTGGCAGAAGAAGGGCTACAAAAAGAAGGGCGTACTTTTGATCCAGCATGGCAAGAAATGCTCAACCATGCAACTATGAGGGTAAGTTCTTAAGAGTGCACTAATATTTGATTTTAATTTTAATGTAATGGTCAACTGTAACTGACATTTGGGTTTAATGAGAGCTATCATTTATTTATTAAGCACATCTACAAATACAGGGATATTTATAAGTACAATTTTAAGACTCCTCCATTTGCTTTCTATTAGAGTATTGAAAATTGCAGCAGAAACTTAATTCTTCCAGGCTTCTGTTAAGAACAATTGCCTATCTAAGCAATAATTACAGTCTGTAACATTGCTATGGAATCGATGCATAATTTTCGATTACGTTGTATATTTATTACATATTATAACCATTGCCTGTGTACAGCACTCTTAGCCTATTAACATTTTAGAAAAAGTATTAAAAATTCATTTTCATCAATTTCAAAAACAATACACAAAAAAGTCAGTTTTTTAATGTAACAATTCTATGGAATAAGAAGAGAAAACCTTTAAAATATTGTATCTACCTTCTGAAAATGGAACTGAACCATATGCAAATTACCTTTTATTGCTTGCAAAAGTTATTTGTTAGTGGAAAGTAGATGTTTTCTTTCACCACAATGCCAGGCGGTTCAGTGTTGACAGAGCTTGAAATCAGAAAGATCATCAAGTTTCATGCTCAAGGATTAAGTCAAAGAGCAATTGCTAAAAAGATAGGAAGATCTCAGAAAGCAGTTTATAATTTTTTGTCAAAGGGTGACAATTATGGTACTTCCAAAAGAAGATATAAGGCTAAAAAGCTCAACACTAGAGATCACAGAAGAATATTTCGTATGGCAACGAAAGAACAATTATCAGTACGACAGATTGCAGCTGCTCTACCTGTAGAAGTGTCCCACCAGACTGTCTGGAGAAGTCTTCACGACAACACCAACGTCAAGTATTCCAAATGTCTTAGAAAACCACGACTAACAGAAGCTCACCGACATGCACGATTTGAATGGGCTAAAGATAAGATGTCCTGGGTGGAACAATGGAGCAACATCGTTTTCTCTGACGAAAAGAAGTTTAACTTAGACGGACCAGATGGAAATGCATGTTACTGGCATGATCTGAGGACGACTCCCAACATTCAGTTCAGCAGGAACTTTGGAGGGGGATCTGTCATGGTGTGGGCAGCATTTGGCTACAACGAAAAATCAGATCTTGTGTTTGTGGAAGGAAGATTGGACTCCAAAAAGTATCAGACATTGCTTTATGATCATTTAATACCGTTTGGCCCTTTGATTGGTGGCCCAACGTGGATATTTCAACAAGACAACGCAAGCTGCCATGTTTCAAAAGCAATGAAAACATGGTTCGTTGATGAAAAAATTGAAGTAATTTATTGGCCATCATTAAGCCCGGACATGAACCCCATAGAAAATTTATGGGGTATCATGGTATCGAAATTTTATGCTAAAAAGAAACAGTTTGATCATGTTAACGAGCTGAAACTCGCTATTTTAGAGGCATGGGACAACATAAAACTTCCAGTTCTCCAAAAGCTAGTTGAATCAATGCCTAACAGAGTGTTTCAATTAATTTCAGCAAAAGGTGGTTCAACTAAATATTGAATTCTAGTTTTCTTTAAATTTTTATTTGTGATTCCATAGAACTGTTACAGTTAATTAATGGATTTTTTTTGTTTATTGATCAAACAATGTTTTTGTTTTTTTGTTTGTTTGTTTCATTAAACATCTTTATGGTTTACAAACATATGTAACATTTAGCATTTTGATATATGGATAATTTGAAAAGTTACTTTGAAATATGCCTAGATTCCATAGCATTGTTACAGACTGTATTGGGTTAATGGAGTCACTGTGCTCTAAAATCCAAATACCTAAATTTAATGATGAAAAATAGGAAAGAAAATTCCGCAGCTCGGATTCGAACCAGGAACCTTTGGCTCGGATCGCCAACGCGCTAACCAATTGCGCCACTGCGGCCATGAAAGCGAATCGCTATTTGCATGACCTTAGGGCTTGGTTAGAGTTGTTGTCGACACCAGGATTGAATGGCAGCGTTTACCTCGCCGTCAGAGCCAACTCATGTCCCTTAAGGGGCTCTTTCTTCTTTGGGAAGTGGTGAAAGTCGCAATGTGCAAAGTCTTTCATTTTTGAACTGCAATTTTTCATCTTTGAACTGTAGGCGCTGCAACGCCTCTGGTGTGTGGTGACTCGTGTGCGGGCGGACGTTATCGTACTCCAGAAGAGGGTCCAAAGGTTAAATTCCTCTCCGACAGGTTCACCCAACTAGTCACGCGTTGGCGCAATGCGTGGAAAGGGATGGGGACTATGTCGAAAAGTGAATAGTGCATTACATAGAGGGCAAATGTGAGTATAAGATACAAAAATAATTTTGAAAATCGGTTAACAAATAAAAAAGTTACAGCCATGGAGACCTTATTTATCAATCGCCCCTCGTAAAATGAAACACGGCAATATTGATCTTTTGCATAGTCAATGAGATGTTTTCATTAATTGAAGAGGGGAACCTTTCATGAGTTTGGAGATAGGAGAATTTTGATTGGGTAAATGTACATTTTGAGAAGTTTTAGTTTTGATTTCTTTGTCTGTCTTTAAGTGAAAGCGAGGCCGGAAATCGCGAGATTATAAATTGAAGAGACGAAATGGAGGGGGTGTGAGACGGGTGGCATCAGATTCTATTAACGCTGGTAGAGCAATGAGCTCTAACGGGACAGTAGATTCTATGGAGTTGGTGAATGAATTTGAGAGAGGGAGCCCCGTTTGGCTATTTGGAAAATGTTACCCACATTTGTCTGGATGTCAATTAATCGTGGAAAACTTCTTCTTCTCACATTCAATTCAACAAGGAGTCTCACTACCAAAGGATTTGGTTACGGTAGAATATGGAGAACAATTTAAGTTGGCCTAATTGGTGTAATAATATGGAGAACAATTGGATTTGGCCTAAGTGGCGTATTAATATGGAGTACTGTGAGATTTGGCCTAAGTAGCGTATGAAGAGAATTTCTCCCGAATATGGTATTAGAATTTAGAGCCTCCACTAATAAGTATATTAGACCCAATGTAGAAGAGACATTATGAGAACCCACAACCATTAAGTATTTGAGATGTAAGCAACAGTGAAATTGAGATGAGAGAATTTTATGTGACACACGAAATGGTGACCTTACGATTTATGAATGGAAAGCGACTACATGGTGACACAACACAGATCTGCAAGCGAGAGGAGGATTCCTCAAGATCCGACACAGAGTGGGAAAGCGACCAAGATTCTTCAGATTATGCATTCATTTCACGAGATTGAGTGTAGGATTTCTCTCCTTTAGTGTAGCCTTGTTTGACACAAATCTTCCGGCTCCATACTCCACAAGTTTACTTCTTATTCCACAATTGATGAAATATTTCAAAATAACTGATATGCACATAGAAATCTAAATAGTGTTCACACAGAACATCACTTTTTGTGTTCACTCAGAACAACACCTTATTGTTCACACACAACGCCTCCTTAGTGCTCACACAGAACACCTCACTCCTTTACTCCTCAAGTGTCCGTCTGCCCCACACACACTCGAGCCAAAAAGAAATCTCCCTCTGCTCAGCAACAGAAGACAAAACACCACCCCTGCAATCACATTCCATTCTCCCTTCTCAGTGTTCTCAAAACAAAAATCTGAGAGCAAAAGAAAAACAAATTCTGAGAGCAGCACAAGCCAACCCTCCATAATGCCAACATAGTGCACACAAGCACAATAAATATTACAAAAAATACTCATTGCACACGGCACTCTCAACAGCTGCAAATTTCATTATGTCATCAGAAATGTTGTCACACGATTCGGATAGGAAAAAGATGCAGCGAGTTGTACTTTTATTTGTAGCCTGAATCTGGATACTTTTCGGACAGGCCTCGTGTATATTTATATATATTTTTTAAATAAAACATTCACTGCATTTTTTGATCACACCTCGTATATAGCAGACAGAAGTAAGGTGTCCACTAATCAGGGTATTTAAAGCTGCTGATTTGTGGACTACAGACAAGATCAAAAGGTTGAGGTCAAACTTCATTTTAACATACCCCAAGGGAACTGGAATTTTGAACGTTATTCTGAAATGGGGGGAGGGGGCATATAGGCTGCCTAAAAGAAATCAGTACCTTCCCAAAATTATTGACACTACTGTACTAATCATGGAATATCTGTGACTAAGCGATTTTTATGCTTTCCCATTCGTCACGTTTTTACTTGACTAATCAGCAAGGATTTCGACCTAAGACAGGATTGGCAGGTTTTTGACTTAAAACTGTCAAATACCCGGTTTTAACCATGGTTAAAGTCAAAACCCTATAGCCTTTATGACAGTTTTTGACAGTCTGTATGTCAAAAACCCAGAGATTCAGTAACAAATTCCCTGGAGGATCATATGAAGTCCATTTTAAATGGGAAGGAAACGACTTTGATACAAGATGGATGGAGCAATATCCACAATGAACCTATCATTGGTACATGTTTGCATTTTAATAATGAAGCTTTATTCTTACAAACTACTGAATGTCGAAGTAACAAGAAAACAGCACAATTCTGTAAGAAGGTAGTGAAAGAGACAATTTCTGTCGCAGAAACTAAGGCCTGGATTCACAAAATCGTCATTAGCGACTTATTGACAACATTTCGTCGTTACGGCGTCTAAAAATGTCCATTGCTATTCACAAAAGCTGTACAAATGAAAGTGTCGTTAATTAGCATCATTACTGAATATTTAAAATGCGGAAGGATTGCACATGACGAAGAAATAAGTCATGTTCTAATGTTTCAATTGTCATTGATGAAATATTAGTAATCAAACGTATTCGATACCGTAGATATTCTAGGGATGTGATCTTTCAATTGACTGAGAGGCTCGGTCGATATATAAATAGAAGAGCAAATTTGTAAACTTTTTCAATCGTTTCCCCCTCCTGGCTGAAAGGTATTGAATTTTGAATAATTTCTTTATGTCAAATGCTTCTTTATCAGCATTTGATATTTTCATAAAAATAATTTCTATTTTTTAGCACTTGATATTTCTAGAAAGAGTTACTATTTTTTTTTTTGTACTCGGCAACTGTAATTCCAAAGAAGTAAATTGTTGCTTTCACTTTCGAATTTTGTCCATTTTCCTTACTTCCGGTGTAGTTGGGATTGTTTCTTATTGGCCGTTTTCAAGCAAACAAAGACGTCATTTCCGTACTCTCGAAATCAGACTACTATTTTCTCATCGTTATGTTTAAGAAGGCTAACGACGCCTATTGTGAATTGCATTTAAGACAAATCATAAAATTGCAGAATGTACTGATATCGTTTCTGTATGACATCGTTAACAATGACATTTTTGGGAATCTGGGGCTACGTTTGGGTGCACTGTTAAAAACATTGTGACAGATAATGAGAAAAAAATGGAGAGCATGAGAGACATGTTGACTGAAGAAGACAAAAATCTGATTATTGTGGGATGTGCAGTTCACTGACTAAATCTGCTGGCCAATGAACTCACTCCTTCAAGTATCATTAAACATGTAGAAGTTCAGAAGTTTTTCAGAAATCACCACCAACCGTCTGGATGGTTGAAAGAATAGGCTGGCTCTGTGAAATCTCAACTACCGAATGATACGAGATGGAACAGTAACATGATTTGCTGGAAACTTTTATATCAAATCGCTTTATCTATTCACAAATTTGTGAAGATCATGACACCCTGATTGATTGAAATATTATGACATTCGTCAATGACACTAATCTTTTTCACCAAGTAAAAGATCTGCATTCTCAACTAAATCTTATCACAGTTGCTTTAGTCAATCTACAGGGGGATAACACAACTCTTGCAATGACACAAATGAGTGATTAATCTTACTATCTTAAAAAGATTTGACTCAACATATTAATGTGATCCAGAAAAGAATGTATTCTTTCCTACAACCACTTCATTATTTGGTATACATGAGAGATTCTTATGATTGATTAAATTTAAAAAAAAATTAATTCATAATTTTTGACATTTTAGACAGGTTTTTGACAGATTTCGACAGGTTTTTGATGTCAAAAAGCCAATTCTGACCTAAGATCATTATAATTAGTGGATAGCTTACCGGAGAAATAGTAAATTAGAACGTTAATCTGAGATGTATGTTAATTTGAGGTATGTTAAACTGAAACTTTTTAACATTAAAAGAATAGAATTTCTGCAGGGGATTTTAAATTTGAACATTATTTTGAAATGTACATAAAAGTGATGAGGTATATTGCAACGGGATTTTACTGTATCACTTGAGTGTACATTGGCATTAGTCTCCTTCCAAATAGTCTCCCTACCTAAGTATGGACATTGTGGAATAAGAGATTAATCTGACCTAGTGCACATGGAAATTTTTGTGCTTCATCAAAAACTTTTCTCTTGCTTTGTTTTGTGTCAATCTTCCATGTTGAATGGCAGCAATTGTTCTTGCCATTTTCTGAAGCAGTCATGAAAGTCTTCTTTCTTGAGTGACTTTGTTCTTTGGTGTCCTCACTTGTGTCAAAACGTTTTCCTTTCATGGTCTCTTTTATTTTGGGGAAAATCCAGAAGTCTCAAGGAGTCGGATCAGGAGAATACAGAGTATGGGACACACGGTAATGTCTTTGCCAAACAAAAGCTGCCAAACCAGAAGCGATTTTTTGGCAGGGAGCGTTTTCATGATGGAGGCTGAGACCGTTCATCCAACGGTACATCACCAATCACCGGAACATCACCAATCAGATCGAATCATTTCATTCACTTTTTCAACGTTGCTCTTCTGTTTTTGATGTCGATGGGCGTCCTGATCTGTCTTCATCTTCAACACTTTCACATCTGCTCCAGAATTGATCAAACCACTTGTAAACAGTCTTTAGGATCACTACTGAATCACCATAAACTGCCGTCAGCATTTGCATGTGCCTCTTTAGCAGTCTTTTACTGGTTGAAACAAAATTTCATGGTGATTAGTTGCTTGTGATCCATGATTATGAAGGCACTACGAGACAGATCTTCACTCTTCTGTAGCTCAGATTGGACTGAAAACCACACACCGAGGGGAAGGACAGATCTGCCACTATACTGGGTGATCCAAAAGTGTGTTACATTTTTTCATGAAACTAATAATTGTTTTGCCGTGACGAATTCTTGTCCTTTACATTGTTTTATGCGTGCCTTGTGATTCTTATGAAAGCATTGAATTGCCCCCCCTCTCTCTCTCTCTGTCTCTCTCTCTCTCTCTCTGTGGGAACAATGTTCATAGTAAATTCCATTTTCTTGTCATTTTTCATCTGCACATAGCCATTGGAAAAGGATTTGCTATTCTGGAGTTGATCAGTCCATAGAACCTTCTTCATTGCTGTACACTTACAGATTGGTGTTTTCTATAATGAGTAATCTTTAGGAAAGTGAAATTATGTTTGTAGTTTGTGGCCATGGAATCTTTATTAAACCTTACTAATTTTAGTCAATTTAACTATTAAATTTGAT
The DNA here is from genome assembly GCA_023313115.1 of Rhysida immarginata. Taxonomy (NCBI): domain Eukaryota; kingdom Metazoa; phylum Arthropoda; class Chilopoda; order Scolopendromorpha; family Scolopendridae; genus Rhysida; species Rhysida immarginata. The sequence continues at coordinate 554,213 of JAHWFO010037800.1, forward strand.
GGTTTAGAAGCATTCTTGTTCTTTCATTAAACATTACTTTGTTAAAATTTCAAGTGGGTATAGAAATTTGAAAACAAAAGATCTCTTTTCACAAAAAAAAAAAAATTATATGAAAACGTTAAATCATACATGCCAGTAATTGTGAACAATGATTGACTTCAAAAAATTCGGTGATCTGCATTGCATTTTCTTCAATCAGAGGACCATTTAGTGGAATGTTCTTTGGACATGCATCTTCCAACCAAACAAACATAACTTTCTCAGTGTCTTCATGAAGAGCACTTCGAATCTTCTTTCAATGAGTCCAGTTCTTTTGAATTGCATGTAGTTTTGAAACTGATTTTCAAAAATGCTGACTACATTGATGGGATAAAACTTGGTTCCCACATGTGTCAATCAATGGCAGAGTGTATGAGATTCGTGGAAGATGCTTCGTTTCACATTTAATAAATGCACAATGCACCAATTTTCCTTCACAGTTTTGAGTATTTTTGATGATTTAGTGTATTTTCAGAATAGACTGTTAGGCCTAATTACCAACAATGTACAGGGTCAAGTCACATTATTATGACCACCCCCTACGTCTGTCTTCGGGGTTGCCCAGCCGAGGAACTTTGTCACATGTTGGGTAAGGAATTGGTTAGGTGACTATATAAGGTCGGTTTCCACTATGTTAAAAACATATCACTCATTGCTGCAATGGGTAAGAAAAGTGATTTATCAGATCTGGAAAAAGGGGATGATAATCAGCTTTTGGGCCAAAGATGGCAGTATTTCGGAAAACGCGCAGTTTGTGAACTGTTCTTTTGCTGCTGTAGTTAAAGTGTACCATGACTGGGAAAATGGGACCGTTCAGAATAAACGGTATGGGAACTGTGGAGCACCACTGATATGAGAGGTGAATGTCGGCTGTGAAGGTGTGTGAAGGCCAAGCAAAGAGCTACAGTGGACCAACTTACCGCTCAAACCAACGAGGGTGCTACCAGACATGTCTCTAAAACCACAGTACAAAGGACCCTGCTATGTAAGGGCCTCTGCAGCAGACGGATGGTCACCACACTTATGCTGATGAAGGTTCTTCGCCAAAAACTGCTTCAATTTGCCCAATAGTACAGAAACTGGGCCACTTCTGACTGGAAAAAGGTTGCCTTCTCCGATGAGTCACGATTTCTGCTCCACAGACCGCCGAGAACAAGCATCCTGCAACCATTGTTGGACGAATCCAGGCTGGGGCGGCAGCATCATGGTGTGGGGAGTGTTCTCATGGCATTGTCTGGGCCCACTGATACCTGTGGAAGGCACTCTCAACTGATTCGGTGATTTATCCATAATTGCAGATCAAGTATACCCATACATGACAACTGTCTTCCCAGAGTGGGATGGCACGTTCCAGCAAGACAATGCGATGTGTCATACGGCTGCAATTGTTCGGAGGTGGTTTGAGGAACGCGGCCAAGAGTTCCAAGTACTACCCTGGCCCCCTAATTCCCCAGATGTCAACCCAATCGAGAACTTTTGGGATCGCCTCGATCGTCATGTGCATGCTATGGAACAATCACCGCATACCCTTCAGCAGCTGTCAGATGCTTTACAGTCTGCATGGCAACAGCTACCAGTAGAAACCCTACCAGAATCTTATTGACTTACTCCCACGCTAGCTGCTGTCTGTGCCGCTAAAGGCGGTTATTCAGGATATTAGCAGGTGGTCACAATAATGTGACTAGACTCTGTATACATTCCGATAAGCTTAATCGCCGACAAATGTATACTTTTAAAACTTGATTTAACCCAGATTCTAATTGAATTTCCCTGGAATTTCTAACAGTCTTCTGCCGAAGTAAAAATAATAGACAGTTATAAACAAATATATGTGGTAATTCTTAGAAAAATCAGAATGAAAATCAATTTTGACAGTGGCTAGCGGAACATGATGAAGTCTGACTGAAATTATGAAATATTTGTGGAAAGAAAAAAAGATCGGGACAAAATCGTAATATAATAAAATCGGAAATTCAAATAAAAAGCTAATTAATGTAATGTATAATGAACTGTACATTGAATATACTGTATAATTAAAGTATTGTGATGTAATATTATAAACTAATTTCATTTGAAGTTCATCAGACATAATGCTGCTTGTCAGGTTGCAAACAATTTGAAAACTGTCATTGTTTTGATTGTTACATATAATAATTAAAATAAACATAATTGTGAAAAATAAAAATAATTGTGAAGCTCAGAATGCTCGAATTTTAATTGTTGTAAATTTTTTATTGATATAATAAGCCACAGATAGCAAAGAAGTGGTTTTTTTTGTTGTTGTTGGTTTTTTTTTTTTTTTTTTTTTTAATTTAGCGTCTCTTCATCGATAACATTGTTTTGACATATGAGAAGCCATGTAATGAAATGCAAAATCATACAGGTTTTATCACCATAATATAAATAATCAGATGGAACAGATACTTAATCTACAAGGTGTTCCATAAGTTTCCATGCATATGAAAATTAAACATTTTTTTATGAAAACCATATTGATTTATATAATATACTCTATATGACTACCATTGTTTTGAAGACACATTTTGATGCGTGTCCTCCACTGCTGAAGTCATGAACTTAAGGTGTGAGTCAAAATGATAGCACCACAGAGGAATACGCCAAGTACTCAAAACATAAAACATATATAATAATCTTTTATTTATTTTTTCTTTTGTATGACACTACTGGTAAACAGAAGTTTTATAATATGGAAATTGCAAATCACATTATCAATTTAATCAACAAAAACATAAATTTGCCACTTGTAAACCGAGTCAAAATGATAGCACCACCAATCCCCCTCTACCTAATGAGACCAACCTGTGGCACCTATTTTGCATACAAGGTAAGAAATGATAATGAGAATCATGAAAACCAAATCATTTTTCATTTCCGTGTGAAACAATTCATTTTCACTACATCTTACAATGGGTCGTGGTAAACAACTGACACAGTTTGAAAGAGGACAGGTAACAGAATTATACAAAGCTGGACATTCTCTCAGAGAAATTGGCAGACGAATCAAGCGTTCCCATAAATTTGTCAGCAATTTCATTCGCCAGAAAGATACTTATGGGACGAAAAAATCAACTGGGCGCCATCCTGCTCTTTCAACACTGCAAAAAAGATTTGTCATGAAAGAGCTAGCGCACTCTCAATCTAGCACATGATCTGTTGCATCACATCCTGCAATTCAGGTACCACAGTCCACAATTGTACGAACTACGAAATCATGTACATGGCTTGCATACAAAAAACTGAAAGTGATGCCTGCACTGAAACCACAACATAAGATCAAACGAGTGGCCTGGGCTCGTGAACACATGACCTGGAGAACACAGTGGGACACAGTCATCTGGAGTGATGAGAAGAAGTTCAACTTAGATGGTCCGGATGGCTGGTCCTACTACTGGCATGATGTCAGAAGAGAAGAGTCGCTGTTTTCAAAGCGTCAACAAGGGGGTGGATCTTTGATGATATGGGCAGGATTTGGCTCTCGTGGCAAAACAACCCTTGCTTTCCCCTCTGGTAGAATGAATGCTGTGGACTATCAGGAGTTGCTAGGAGTTCATCTTCTGCCTGTTGCGGAAAACCTGGGTGGTCCGTTCTTCATATATCAACAGGACAACGCACCTATTCATACAGCAAAAACAACCTGGGAATGGTTCCTGCAGAATGGAGTGTGTATCATGGATTGGCCACCACTTTCCCCAGACATTAACCCGATGGAAAACCTGTGGGGAATCCTGGCAAGAGCGGTCTACAAGGATGGAAGGCAGTTTCAATCCATTGCAGAACTGAAGCAAACAATTTTGTTGTCTTGGGATCAGCAGCTTCACAAACTTGTTGCAACAATGCCTACAAGAGTGTTTAAGCTGATCTCAAGACAGGGAAGTCACATCGGGTACTAGTAATATTTTGTTCCTTCAATTTCAATACTGGTGCTATCATTTTGACTCAATTTACAAGTGGCAAATTTATGTTTTTGTTGATTAAATTGATAATGTGATTTGCAATTTCCATATTATAAAACTTCTGTTTACCAGTAGTGTCATACAAAAGAAAAAATAAATAAAAGATTATTATATATGTTTTATGTTTTGAGTACTTGGCGTATTCCTCTGTGGTGCTATCATTTTGACTCACACCTTATTGCCTTGGTGCTGCAAAACAAGTGGAAAACCATAATTGAGTTTATGGTAGCATGTTCTCATAAATTTGCATTTTGCATGTTCTCATCTTACACAGTTAGTCAAATCTGAATTTGGATATTCTAAAATTTGAAGTAAACAACCTGGCTTTGCTATGTTCAACTAAACTGAGCGGAGCTAGGTGCCTATTCTAGTGAAAGGATAACGGAAGTACAACACATCAGTTTTTATCAGAAGTGAATATGTGTGAGCAAGTGTTGTGCTCTGCACAATGATAATGGACAAAACATGGCTTGATTATGCAGGGTGGTGCCACTGATCTCTGGATACTTGGTCAATTTTGTCTTCATTGACCCTTTCTGCATACTGCTTCTGTAAGTCATCACGCAAATGGCCATCAAGCCTTTCTGTATCTTAGCTGCTATTCTTACAGATTGTCTTATCTTAAATTTATCTGAAAAGCCAAAAGGAAGAGAAGTGTGTGAAGACCAAGTAATTTTTTTATATGAGGCGTGTCTCCAGTTATATTACGTCTTTATCCACAGTCATCTCCCGCTTCTCAACCCCTTTATTGGACAAATAATAATTTAGTGGTTAAATTGGCTATACTGACTTTAACTGTTAGCCTTCCACTTCCCTCTCACAGCTGTTCTTCATTGCTACGTGGAGTGCTCTAGTTCGAGTAACACATGTTTACAAAGGCTGTGCCATTCAGAAACCCGCCATATGTGAAGTGTCCTTCGCCATACCTTTTTTTCCCAAGCGCAAGGTAAGCGCCCAGAGGATATTCAGAAAGCACTTGTTCTCATTTATGGAAACATTATGAGTCAACAACATGTAACAAAATTGTGTTGTGTATTCTCTGGAGGAAGGACTGATGTTCATGTCAAACACAGGAGCGGTAGGCTGTCTGTGGTCTCTGCTGAACTTCTGCACTTGTTTTTTAGCCTGAGAAAATTCTTGCTGGACAACGCTTCGAGACGATGAGGAGATGAAGGGCACAGAGAATTGAAATACGTATTTGGTATTTCAATTCTCTTTGTGGATTTAAGATTCCCCCTTTTTGGTGGTTCCATTCCACATTTTTTGGTTAATTAATTTAAGGCTAGGACAATATAAATCTTAAACAGTTTTCTTGAAGGAACAAACTTCTGTTGTGGAGACATCTCATTTTCCATTCGAAAGGAAAATCATAAAATAACATGAAATAAAAAAAAAACGATTTCAATATGAAAGAAACTGAATTTTTGAAGGTGCTTGTTGTGATGTAAAGTCCCCTAACCCCATGTCATGCTGTCGCACTTTTTATACCCCCCCCCCCCCCCAAGAGCGTGATGCATTTCTTGAACGTCCCTTAAGGAAAGCTCCGGGGAGGCAATATATACCACAGTTTTTCAAAAGTGCTTCCCAGATTTCTCAAATGGGGGCTAGCCTATCTGTTTGTTTACGAACATCTCTTGTCCTGCATCATCGAATCTAAGGCACACTGTGATGAACAGGAATCTGTCAATACTCATAGTGGCTCTGGAAATGCCCCTTCCAGTACCATCCGATGCAACATTTTCATTTCCAATTTTAGACACTGCAGACAAATACAATAGGCCAATATCAGCTCTCAGTTCATTCATCTCTAGGTCCTTTGTGTAGGCAGGATAAGGTTGTTTGTCTCTCATCAGTTTGATTTTTTCTTTTGTGTGCAGCAAAATTGATTTTAACATGGCTGGAGTGAAAAACACTTTCCAGAAAGCAAAAGCATGTTGGTCAACTGGAATGTTTTTGGCAGCACCCTGTTGCATGTTCCCCCTTGTACTATGTTGTACCTTCGAGTTGGACTAGTAGATGGTGCAGTTGCAGACCATTTATAGCAGTTATTCTTACCATCATAATACTTTGAACTGGGACTTGGCATATTATGTTCGTCCTCGTTCTCACTGCTGGCGATTTCAGCATTCAAATCTATGTCATGTTCACTTAGAATATATTCTTCCTGGCTGTCATTTTCTTCTGAAACATCACTTTGTATATCCTCTGGGAAAATATTCAGCACCCAATTCAACTCATTTTCAACCAATTGTTGTGCATATTGAGAATAAATTATATCAACTAATGTTATTTTTTTTCTCTTAATATAATTTTTTTTCCTGTGGTGGCTGATCGCGTGGCCCTATTGTTTCTTGCGAGGCTTCAGAGATTATACATTTTTATAGATAGACATTAAAGATAGGCGATTCAATTTACGGTTAGCATAAAACTTTTAATAAGTGTATAAAAACAGATTATGCTTTAAAAGTAAAGTGCAAAAAAATTGAGATAAACCACGTATGAGATTGAAATGCGCGAGCTCCCCCCCCCCCCTCCCAAATCAAACCCAATTCCGGATTTGCAGTCTTCTGGATTTGTGGTTTCTGGATTCACGGTCCCCCACTGTATTTATTTTTTACTTCTGAAACTATCCAGTATGGTTTTGATGATAAACTTGTAAACTGGTTTAGAAATTTTCTTACTGGGCGTGTGCAGTGTTTTAGTTGATGGTGTACTTTCAGACCCTTGTAAGGTTCTCTCAGGTGTTCTGCAAGGATCGGTTAGTGGGCCTCTTCTTTTATTCTGTATTTAAATGACTTATTCCAGGGGATGTCTAATAAAAACCTTCTATTTTGTGAACGATGGGACATTAGTTAAGCAAATTAATAGTGCAGTTGATCAAATTGATCTTCAGCAGGATCTAAATTTTATTTCTCATTGGTATAAAATTTGAGGCATGACTGTTAACTGGTCAAAGTCTTACTATATGAATATTTCAAGCGCCAAAGCCGATAATGTTTTTGCTTTTAATTACAACACTGGACAATTGTGACTTAGTTAAATCTGACTCTATAAAGATCTTAGGGGTAATTGTTGATAAAAACTTAAGTTGGAATAAACATGTTGAGTATATTGTTGGTAAAGCAAATAAAGCACTTCAATATCAAAAGGTTTAAGTATTAAAGTTAAATTAGTCCTGTACAAATCTTTAGTTAGATATATTCTTGAGTATTGTGCTATTTGCTGAGACCCTTATAGTTAAAGTTCAATTGTTAAGCTTGAAAAAATTCACAACAGGGCTGTTCATATCATTTTCAACAATTTTGATAGGCATTTTTGTGTAACAAGATTAAAAAATTGCTTAAATTTACCTGAATTGCAGATTAGAAAGAAAGAATTAAAAGATCTTTAATAACATGAGTAATCTTAAAAAAGAAAGTTTTCTAGAGTCTCCTAACTATATCTCCAATAGAATCAATAATAAAAATAAGATCAAGAAAATAGCTTTATGATATAAGTTTTTTGCAAACTCCTTTTTTCCTGATACATGTACAATTAATTTATGGAATTTACTGCCAAATAATATTGTAATGGCAAGTAATTATAATAATTTAATAATAATTGGAAAATGGTTTTGGAGGATTTTTTCACGCCTTTACCTCCGATATTGATGAATAAATAGAGAAAAATAGTAAAGAAAATTCCACGGCCTGGACTAGAACCGTGGCTTAATAGTAAAGAACAAGTCCTGGCTTGCGAACAAGGAGCCGCGCTTTAACCTATACACACAGGCATGTTTGATAGCGACAGCTTCCATGTCCACGGTGGCTTAGTGGTTAGAGCATCGGGACGGTAACCCGAAGGTCCCTGGTTCGAGTCCAGGCCGTGGAATTTTCTTTACTATTTTTCTCTATTTATTTATAATAATTTAATCACCACTTAAAACAACTTTGTCAAACAAAAACTTGTAATTATCACAATACTAAAAAATAAGAATAAAAGATAACGACATCATAAAGAATAAAATAACCTCTTGTCCACCAAATTCTATTAATAATACACTTAATAATAATTATTATAAATTATAAATAATAACAACAGGAATGTCCAACCAGATAAACTGGGTGGGAATAGTCCAATGTTGTTCCCCAACAGGCCAGAGGCCCAAACACTGCGTTAATGAGAACGACATATAAAATAAACTTATAAAAACTAAAATACGTTAGTACCAAAACAGTTAGGAAGCAAACAGTGAAATGGACAACACAAAGCTAAATAAACACAAGAATAACGATGAGAGAAAAGAAAAATAAATAAAAAAATAAAAAAAAAAACCTAGTGAGAAAAACAAGGATTGATACTAATAAGACGTGAAAGAGAGATTACCCAAACAAATTATAATATACCGCTTTCAACAAATCAATGTTGGAGTCATTAAAATTGACACTAAAAAATTTTTAATAGTTTTTCAATCGACATGGAAAAAAAAAAAAAATTTTTTTTAAAGACATGATAAAAAGGTTTACCCAAACAAACTAAACTGTTCAGCTTTCAACAAATCAATGTTGGAGTCTTTAAAATTAACACTAAAATTTTTTAATAGTTTTTCAATCGGATCGATCTCAGAGAGACAGGTCCTCCACTTATGGGATGGCTTGAAGACAAATCCTGTACGGGTTTTAATAAGTTGTAAACAGTTGAAATAGTCCAGAATCGTCGGAATCTTAATCTTTTTATGGTATACATTGTAACGTTCACCCACCCCCACCAAAGGTAAGTATGGTACGTAAGCCATCCTGGCAATACGTTGGGGTGAGCTCGGTTAAGGGTTCGGGCCAATACAATGAAAACCACCTGACTATGCGATATTCAATGACAGTCTATCTTTATTTCCTAATATGCAAAACATTATTTCTATTCCAAGACAACTTATTTTGTAACTCAAAGTCTAGGGGCCCCTTAAAAAAAAATTACTTTATATTACAAATACACGGAGCACACTCTGGAATCACGGGCTGACTGGCACACGGGTTCGCGCTAGGCTAAGGGCAGTCGGCTTATGCCGGTCCGCCAGATTATTATACTAAGAGATCTGATACCTACACCTGTGGCCTTAGGCTGTGGCTTGGACCCCACGTGCCTCCGAACAAATATTCTTGCCGCTATACGTACGCTTTTGCGTGGTGTACCCTCCTTTTATTGACAAGTAAGGGGGAGGTACTGAGACCCTTCTTGGTAGTCACGTGGGGGGCCTAACAGCGAGACCCAGGTGAGACACGAGTTTGGGTCCATGCAAACGGGATAGTCATGACACTCCTGCGCTTGAATGATCGCTAAGCGTTACAATTGGTATATCTACCCCCTTCTAGCTCCTGGATACATAAAGTTCGACTACCTCAATGCAAGAAGCCGGTGCTCAATCATCTTATCAAACAAGACAGCACAACAGACAGGGCGTGTTGCCATGATGATGAGGTACACCCAGCTGTCACCTCTGGCGGCTCAGTTATTCTTTCACGGGTTTTGCCCTCTTTTGCCGCGTGGAGCCAGCATGAGCAAGGTTCGTCGCTCGCTTTCACAATTGGCGGGAGGACCGACGTAATTGCGAAACACGTTGCACTTTTAAGTGTTCGTTCGACATATCGATCTTCACGCGGCGCAAAGAATAGTTAAAAGTCACTCACCAAGCACAGCCGAGGATCCTTCGTTTACTTTTTGAGCTATCCCTCACCGGCAATCTATTCGCTCCTGCCTTGTCGGCGGCATCGCTTTCACCAATGATCTCGCTGCTCCGTTCGATCAGCGCAATTCTGTGTCTTGACGGTTACATTGCTTAAAATAAACTCATGACGCATCAAAACGGAAAAACTTATTGTAATTAGTTCCAATTATTTCACATATTTATGATTCTTCATCTACCCGATCTATCGTTTCCAGTTCAAGAAAAAAAATTCAGTCTCAGGGCGCTCATGAATACTACGTCTTCTCTCCAGAAAATATTTTATTAAAAAAAAAACGAACCTCATAACAAACAAAACACGCATGCTTATAACATATCACAGATTCTCGGAAAATCGCAATGTCAACAATACTTAGTTGGTGGCTGAGGAAATCTTAATACAACAAAGGATATTTCAACAATTGCCACTCCAACAGAGCATTGAATACGATCGCTCATACCGTTTTGATTCACATTTTTCCACACTGAAAATTCTCACTTACGACATAAACACACTACACGAAATAACAACACGCGATCCATGTACATTACCACTTAACTTAATCGCCTTGCCCCTTAAGAAAATAACAGAAATGCATGTTACTAAATCCTCACAAATACGCACACCTCTCCCCCTTTTTCCTCTCTCCGCCAGACCCACGTGACTTTCCAGCACCCCGGAACGTCACAACATTAAGAAGAATCTTAAAAAGGTATCTGTTTAGGATAAACTTAATATTAAAAGGATTACTTTTATCTCTAAAAAAAAACATCCTGGCTTACACACCTCTTCTGAAGAAGTTTTGCAAAGCTGTCAAATTGCGTTGGATACATGCTAAAGCTTTCATGTCACTGCCGTACCACATCCAAGTGCAATATAACACCTTAGTAATATTAAATTATATTTTTGTGGAACAAGTGGTTATTTTATTCTTTATGAAGAATTGAGTTTCCATGTAAATTGTTACTGGATATGTACTTAATTGTTTTATAATTAAGTACATTATATTTAATAAAAAAATAATAATAAAAACTCAATGCACTGAACTCTGAGACTGTTGGTTTGTTAAATTTTCTGTTATACACTCAATAAATAATAAGTAAAAAACAAATAACTAAAAAATTAAATAAATAAATGAACAAATCAAAAATAAAATAATAAATAATCAATAAAGAAGCTGACATTTCGGACAGAGACTATCCTTTATCAAAGCAAAAAGGATAATTCTCTAAAAGCAAAGGGAATATTAGAGATTTATCTTTAAGTTATGAAAGGAGTACTAAAGGACGACTTTATATATACCAGGTGATCCAAAAGTGTGTTACATTACTTTACATTTTTTCATGAAACTTTGTATAACAATTCTTCGATAACAATTTGTGTTTTTGATACATCGGTTACCAATTCAATGTGTTTGCCTGTGAACATCGCACGTTGTTTTGCTAAAGAATTTGTCATGGCAAAACAATTATTAGTTTCATGAAAAAATGTAACACACTTTTGGATCACCTGGTAGTTAGCATAGGGAGTAGTAAGACTATATTACAAGATACTAGAAGAGAACAAATGGGAGGCCAGGAAATGAATTCGAAGACGTGCTGGAATAAAGAAAGAGGACAAATAGGTGATAAGAGGGTGGGGATAAAAATGCAATAGGATAACAGAATTAAAAATGACAGAAATTATAAAAAGGTTAGGAATGATAGACTTCTGGATAATAAGAGCTCCGCACATAAGAGCTCCAGGTTAGAGATCACTGCCCAAAGGAGCTATCACACACAGATCCAACTGAAACCAAAGAGTACAGGGACAGACATAAAATGAACATAGAAAAAGAAAATTGTGAAATACATTAAAAAAGAGGAAATAACTTAGAAAGAAAAAGGACTAGAAAAGCCTGTAACAAATTAGGGAATATATGAAGTTGGAGAGGAATATGGGAAAGGTAATGAAGGAATGGTGCCTTTACTAAGGTTAATGCCATTAGGGGTTAGGAAATTAAATTTCCAAATAAGAAAAGACACGAATTGCTTTCTTTCTTTTTTTGTTATGGTAGTTATTTCGAAGAATATGAAAAACTGATGTCCTGTAAAGAGTGGACAGGGGAATTAAAGTGTTTAGCGACAGATATTCCCTAATTTGTCGCAGGCTTTTCTGGGCCCTTTTTCTTTCTCTTTCATCAGTTATTTCCTCATTTTTAATGTTTTTCATTATTTTTTTCTTCTATGTCCATTTTATATCCGTCCCTGTACTCTTTGGTTTCAGTTGGATCTGCGTGTGGTAGCTCCTGTGGGCAGTGACCTCTAACCCGGAGCTCTTATATCCAGAGCTCTATCATTCTTAACCTTTTTATAGTTTCTGTCGTTTTTAATTCTCTATGTGTTATTCTACTGCATTTTTCTCCCTGCCCTCTTATCACTTCCTATTTGTCCTCTTTCTTGTCCTATCCCAGCACGTCTTAGAATTCATTTCCTGGCCTCCCATTTGTTCTCTTCTAGTATCTCAGCAATACAGTCTTACTACTCCTTATGCTAAACTATATATAAAGTCGTCCTTTACTACTCCTTTAATAACTTCAGGATAATTCTCTAATATTCTCTTTGCTTTTAGAGAATTATCCTTTTTGCTTTGATAAAGGATAGTCCCTATCCAAAATGCCAGCTTCTTTATTGATTATTTATTATTTTATTTTTGATTTGTTTATTTATTTATTATTATTTAATTTTTTACTTATTTAGTTATTTATTTTTTACTTACTTATTATTTATTGTATTCCAGGGTTTTTGTGTCTCGCTCTTCTTCTCCTCATCCGTCAACTGCTATACACTCGGAAGTTTTAAGTAAGAAATTCCAAGCATTTTCCTTTCACCTCTTCCTTTTCTTGGAATTAGAAAAAAGCAATTATTAAATTCTATGCCAATCCAGGAAGCATTGTTCTTCCTGGCTTCGTTTGGTGTTAACCCCTTCCTTGCACGTAATTGGACAATTCCATTTGTGGTTCCTCCAGTGTCTATTGGGGAGGGTGGAGTCTCTTCATTACATAAGATGACATGTTGCTAGTCTTTCTATATTCTGATTGAGGATGGCCTTAGGCTGAAATGTGTCTCTGTAAATAAATTCTTACTCTCGTGAAACAAGAATTTTCCTCCTTATTTATATTTGTGCAACATGGACCAAGCTACTTGTGTATGTCAGTTGTCTTCAAGGTATTTGTATGGTATTGTAATTTATTTCCATTGTTTTGGAAGTTGTATAAGTTTAATGTTATTTCTATTTTATTTATTTGCATTTAATTTCATTTATCTTGCTCATTGTTTTCTGTTATTTAGAAGCTTTTTTATTTCATTTATCGTGCTTGTCATTTTGTGAGTTATGAGTATCATTTTGTAATTCATTTATCTCATTCATATTAATTACATCACTTTGTAATTAATTTGTATTGTTTTTGTAATTTATTTGTATAATTTTATTATATTTTATAGTTTTATTTTGATCATCTCTACTTGATTTTATTATTTATTGATGTTTGCTTAATTCCATGATAAGTCATCACATGTAACATCACTCCATCTTCCTTTTAAATGGAACCAGTCAGTGTTTAGTCACTATTACGCCTATAAGAGAAACACAGGACCTGTTTGCATATATAATTTTGATGCGCAAATCAGACATTGTATCAAACTGACGATAATAAAGTGAAAGGTTGGAAACTGAAACTATTCTTCAAGCTTGCTGTACTAATGTCTGTGGTGGTCTAGTTGGTAGATATTAGTGGTACCTGGGTTGGTCTCAGAAATTTTACTTTCATTTTTCATCTTAATTTAAATTTATGATGGCTTAAAGACCAAAACATGTTTTCATGCATTAAATTTATTTTTTTAAAATTGGAAAACTAGTGTTCTTATGGATTACTGAATAATTGATCACATGTTACACTAATTTATTATATATACAGGGTGTCCAAAAAGTCTGGTAACATGGCAGATATCTCAAAGCTGCCAGGTAGGCGAAATCTGATGAGTGTGGTTTATAGGTAATGGGGGGGGGGGGGGGG
>JAHWFO010037800.1:576422-603442 GCA_023313115.1 Rhysida immarginata
AAACATAAGAATACATGTATGCATTTTATTTTATTCAATACAAATACGCTGTAGCATATATAATATGTAGTATTACATTACTTTTTTAAAAAAAATCTGTAATGGCCGTCTGCTTTATTTCTATAACTTGCCTCCCCGAAATGTTTCGCAATGTCTACCTGTTTTGTGCCTTTGTCCACCTCTTTTAAAATATCCAGCTTTTCCTTTAATGAAAACTGTTTCCTTTTCTCTGCCATTACGATTTGTAATCTTTCTGTGAAATGTTGAAATGATGCTCAGACTTACATGGCTACTAAAAATTCCCTGACTTTTCCCAGTTACATTCCCTTACCTATCCCGATCGCTAGTCACCCTGTTATATGCACATAAATTAAAATAAACAAACACATAATATTACCATATTGAAGATGGGCAATCGTCCGTCAAGTGAATGTCTCTAATCTAATTGCAGCACAAATTGGATCCCGACTGAGTAGCATGCAGAGATTTCCGGGTACACTGACCAACCAATGAAATGTGAACTCTGCTTAATTAGCCAATTGGCCCAGTTGCAACTTTTGCATGGGCTGCATTGACCAATAGGAGCAAGACATGTGAACAATGCACGTTGTACTGAAGGGATAATTTAACCAAGGGAATGTAAAATTAGTACGTTATTCTGAAATGTAGTTAAAGTGAGGTACGTTATTCTGAAACTTTTTAGCATTAAAATACCTACGTTTGGGACGGGGATTTGAAATTTGTACGTTATTCTAAAATGTGCATTAATGTGAGGTATGTTGTAACAGGCTTTTACTGTATAGACACAACGGTTCTACAGTTTTATTATATGTATACATTTTTGTAGACACTTACATATAGGGTATTTCAAAAATAGCAAGCATTATTTCAGAACTCCCCATATGTAGACAACAAAAAACATTTATTTCAACATGGAACCGGAAATACATGGTTTCCAAGTAATGAAGATGAATCTGACAGAGCGATATGAACCCCAACATCTGGCGAGATAATACGAAGCAAAGCTGAACATCACAGATTATCTGAAGTCACGATTTCAAGGCAAGTAACGGCTGGCTTACTCGATGGAAAAACCACCATGGTGTACGTCAACTGGCAATGTCTGGTGAAGCCAGATCAGCAAATATAGAAGCAGCTGAACAGTATCCATCGGAGTTAAAACTCTTTAATTCTTGAAGGCGGTTATGTCACAGAACAAATGTACAACTGCAACGAAACGGGACTATGTTTCCGTATGGTCAAAATTCATCATAATCATGATTCAGGTGTTGTTTTTTTCTTATATTTTTGTATTAAAAAGATACATGTATTAATGAGAAAATTTTATTACTTAAATTTAAAGAATAAATCATTAAATGGTCAGTGAGGGTTTTAATTGTACGCCAACCTCAGCTGTGGCGCAATTGGTTGGCGCATTGGCGGTCTGAATACAGGCCTCAGAATTTTCTTTCCTATTTTTCATCATTAAATTTAAAGCCTATTAAATATGAAATGATCATGCTATTAAAGGTGCAGAACAGCAAACTCACTATGTCGTGAGCTGTTAAATCTTGGCTCCCAACATTGGCAACGTGATTATTGTATCCAAAAGTTTGTTTACTGAAACCTGTAAGTTAGTGTGTCTGTTGAAAATTTTGGACCTTTGAAATTCTAACTCCAGATTCGTAAAATTCATCAAAAAGTAGAAAAGAATGTCTCAAAGACCAACCCTCTATCCAGGGCCAGCCCCCCACCCAAAAAAAAAAAAAGGCAGGGCCCAGTGCAAAGTCATCCAAGCTTGTCGCACGGTATCTTTTATCTTTTAATAATGAAAATTATGCAGGTAGGACTACAGTGCCATGTGCGTTTGCATCGTTAGCACCCCTCTTCAGCCAGCTCTATCTCTATCTCTTGTCAGTATCGATAAATTGAGTTGAAAATCTAAAGTTGATAAACAAAAAAATTCTTGACACTTTGTTGTTTCGGTAATGGTAGCTCGTGCATTCTCAACTAGTTTAATGATGAACTATCCATTGACACTAATATCAAAAAGAATGTCCTGTGTTTTAGGTTTCTTTAACACTCAGATAGTTGAGTGCAGAATGTATATTTGTGAAGGGGAGGTTCTGTAGTTTCAAATTAATGCAAAAGTTTGGCAGCTGTGAACAAAACCTAACCCCAGCCTTAGATAAGTCATTGTGGGTACAAGGACATGGCTCTTCATCACTGGCATTTCTAGTTACCAGAAATAACATCATATAACTTTTTCATATTAGGATATGTGAAAGACACCATGTTTTGGCCACCGTTGCTGGGAAACTTGAACAAGTTAAAAACTTGATTCAGTGGGAACATTACAATAGTTAATATGCTGAAGAGAGCATGTGAGAAGTTTGACTATCGTATGAACAGTTTGGACACACCTAGAGCATTTGTAACATTCGTGAATTTATAAAATGTTTAGTTTTTCATTAGCCTTTGTCAGATAAACATGAGGCAGAATTATAAGGGTCATACAAATGAAAACGAAAAATTATTTATTTTAGCCAAAGTGTATACAAGGAATTTAAAACTACTCTCCAAATGCGTTAAGGCATTTATCCCACTATATAACAAGGCGTGTAATTCCTTTATGGAAGAAGTCTTTCGGTTGTGTGTGGAACCATTCCAAGACCTCTTCCATCACTTCATCATCTGACTGAAACCTGCGGCCTTTCAGATGTTTCTTGAGATCGCTAAGCACATAAAAGTCACATGGGGATAAGTCGGGGCTGTAAGATGGATGCTGCATTGCTTCCCAGTTGAACTTTTTGATGAGGTCTACCATTACTTTCGAGGTGTGAGGACACGCGTTGTCATGGAGAAGAAGCACTTTGGTGCCGCAGTGCCGCACGCAGTGCCTTCAATGTTTCCCCATACCGTGCTGCGTTAACTCTGGTGCCGTTTTGAAGAAAGTCCAGTAAAATCTGGCCTTTGCGATCAAAAAACATGATCAACATCACCTTCCCCATGCTGTTTGTGGTTGCTTTTGATTTTTTCGAGGGTGGTGACCCATAATGCTTCCACTGACGACCTTGACGTTTGCTTTCGGGCTGGAAATGAAAGCACCAAGTTTCATCCCCTGTAATGATTCTGCCGAGAAAACTCTCTCCTTCCTGTTCATAGCAAGTCAAATGTTGCAGGGACATGGCCATTCGAACTCCAAGTTGTTCTGATGTCAAATGATGTGGGACCCATTGTGCACAGATTTTTCTGTAGTGCAGATGGTTCCTGATAATGGAGTGAACAGTTCCACGAGTAAGGCCAGTTTTAGCAACCAAGACATAGATTGTCACTCTTCTTTTTTCCTTTAAGACAGCGTCAATTTTGGCTTTGGAATCATCCGTGATGGCGCGGTTGGTTGTCCAGGTCATTGATCATCTTGCAATGATGACTGTCCCTCCGAAAACCTCTTGCTCCATACCCTAACATTAGTGAAGGTTAGGCAGTCATTTCCATAGATGTTCTGCATACGACGATGAATTTCAGAAACTGAACTCCTTCACATGTCAAAAAACGAATTACTGCTCTGTTTCTGTTTCGTTGACTCCATTTTGTTTGGACGAAGCTATCGTTCTTTCTCATGTCATGCAACACTTGCAACCTATTGTTCAATTTGCACGTGGGATTTCGCAGTTGTTGAAAACAAAAACTTACGATCCTACACGTCGTCTTTTTTTTTTTTTTTTTTTTCCCCACACAAATTTTCGTTTTCATTTGTACGACCCTTATAATATGTCATTAAATAGTGACATTAGCATAGAACTTCAAACAACCAATGAAAATACAGCATTAGAATACATCAATGGTGGAGTGGGGGAGAAGTACAATTCAAGACTAGGGTATGTGATTGAATAAAAAGAATAGTGGATTGCGATGCAATAATTAATAGCTGTATAGATAGGGGAGAAGCTAGGATAGAAGGCAGATAGGGGTGTGAGTTGGTTATATGGGACTCTGTGACATGATAATGCAATCCGAAGGTAAGTCTTTTGTTTAACTTTTTTGCTGTGCAAAGCGGATATATCCACACAAAAATTCGTTACCTTTATCTGTGGAAATCTGATTCATCCCACAGGTTTTAAAAACTTCCCATTATGCTGCTAGAAGTGGATAATTCAATCTTAGCAGGAATGAAATGAAATTTAATTACATAGTGAAAGGGTTAAGGTAGCATGTTTCCTCTTGTTGAACAAGAAATTTTTGCATATTAATTTTTTAAAATATATTTAACTGCTTATTTTGGAATTTTTATGATTTTTAAATGTTTATTTCATTTCCATGAATGAAATGGAATTTTTATTTTAACCCTTAACTGTTGATGCCTGTCAGGCCCCACGAATCAGGTTTCTTGAAATTGCCCTCTTTCTCGTGCATGGTTGTCTTAATCTTTTCATTAGCTTCAGGTTATTAGTGCCTATGCTATTGCAAGTGGTTTGAGTATCGGCAGGAGCAAATTCAGTAAGTAGGATTGTATTGAAATTCTGGAGTGACCTATCGGGCTGCACAACAGTATTTATGTAACTTTTTTTTTTTTTAGTTCATATGCAAAAAAAAAGAGTATGAATTTGACAAGAATTTTAGAAATCGACATACGTGATCCGCCCAACTTCGAACTGCTGATGAAAAACACAGAAAATGTATTGTTGGCAGCATGAGCCAAAGGTTCCTGGTTCGAACCCAGGCTGTGGATTTTTCTTTCCTGTTTTTCATCAGTAATTTGAGCAGCTGAGGTATGGTGTAAGATAAAACCTCACATAACATTCATGAGTTTATTCTTTAATAAATGTATTATTTTTGTCCATCAAAACTCAATCATAGATAACATGGTGTTATTCATGTAAAAAGCAAATCTCCACAGCACGTGTCTAATCCATATATATATTATAAATCTGAGTCCGTTGGAACATTTGTCCTTTTATAACTCAGAAAATACTCAAGGAATCCCCACAAAATTTTCCATGTACATATTAGTGTCACTGTGCTTTACGTAGGGTACTTTTTGTACAGTGTTTTTATCAATTTTTTAAGTTATTCTTATTTTTCAAAAAGTTGAATTGTTTTCAAAGTATGTCACTAGATGGCGATACCATCTTATCGAAAAGTTGAATAGACTTTTGTTTTTAAAGTATGTCGCTAGATGGCGAGGCCAGACGGCGCACTAAAAGCATGGTCTTTTCATCCTCTGGTCTGTGCACACGCGCAAATTCCGTTGTTTTAGTCAACAATTGGATTGCTGTATTTATGGAAGAAGCGATTTTAGTCCCCTCTATTGCATGAATTCGCCTACATCTCAAACTTAACAATATAATTTAACGATCGTACAACGTAACAAAACTGTCCAGTCGCAGCCGACTATTTCGTGTTCAGCAACAAATACGTAACATCAGCTGACAGCTTTGTTACATTGTACGAGCGTTAAATTACATTAAGTTTGAGAAGTAGCCAAATTCATACAATAGAGGGGACTGAAATTGCTTCTTCCAACAATACAGCAATCCAATTGCTGACTACAACAACAGAATTTGCACGTGTGCACAGACCAGAATTTTTCCTTCCATTTTTCAATTGAAAAATCATTACCTATGCTTGGAGAGCATCTCCAGTTTATAATTATTATTATATACTTGTGGAATTTAGTGTTTGTAACTGGAGTGTAATGTGTTTTTGTTTAGGCATCAGTTTAGTGCTTCTTTTGTTTTAGTTGATGATGCATGGTTGAGTAAATAAGTAAATGAGAGTGTAGCTTGATCGTTGTTGCGTGTTTTCAGTATTTGTAATTGAATTATTTCATTAAGTTTACAGATCGGCGTTTTATTGTTATGTTTAGTTTTGGAGCAGTCTTGTGTTATTATTGCTAGAGTGTTTCTTTGTCGGGAGCTGGGTTGTTGTACGTTATAAATGCCATAAAGATCAGCCCAGCTTTCCAGTAGCGTATTGTTGTGTTACTTGTGTAGAACGTTACGTATGTTGTATTGTTGAGTGTTGTCATTGTCGTTATTCGTTTTCTGTGTTTTTATGGTACTGTTGTTTTTTGTTTGTTTTTTTTGCACTGAAGTTTTCATAGCGAACTGTCGTTGTCGGCCATGATGCGATCTATGTTCATGGATTCGAATGGCGAATCCTACTTTATGTTGTTGAAGCTATTTCCTTTAGGATTTAGTTTTTCTACAGATGTTTATTTAGTTTCTTTTTATTAAACTTTACTTTATTGGAATGTATTTTGAGGAACGGACCGCCACTTTTTGTTCTCTTCGATGAACGTTCTGTTCCATAATCTGGGACCATATTTATGCAAGGAAATGACGATTGGGTACCCATATATGCAGGTGAAATTATTGTCAACTAATGGTGAGTGAACTTAATCTTTGTTTCTGCCCATGCGAGGATCGGTGTTTGAAGAAGTTGAACTTTAACACAAAGACACCTGTCTGAGAACTCTCCCACCTTCCCTTGTATGCATTGGTCGCAGTTGCGCATGTTCACCACCGCTATACATTCAGTATCAGAGTGCCGCCGAGGCGAAGAATGTTATAACTTATAATAGTTGAACTTTACCTTTGTCGGTGTTCTTTGTTATGTTGGACTCTTGCATTATGTCTAAGCTAATTAAATTATGCAGGTGCATTTCTAGTTATGGTTCTAAGGCACTAAGTATGCTGGCCGCTGGGGCATCATAGTAGAGCGTAGCGAGAACGGGGAAGTCAGAGCATTATCGGCTCTCTGAGGGAGGCAATTTGCATCACGCAGTAGCGCGATCCCTCCGCCAAACTCAGTTTTACGGTGAACTGGGAGAGCGAAAGTTGAACGGTTCTGGGCCACTCGAACTTACCAAGAGGGGTTACAGTGTTTCTCCCCTATTTTGACAATACTAAAGAGGCACCATGCATAGTCATACATAAGAGTAGAGGAATACTTATGCAGAAGTTTGAGCGCGCCCATGACCCTAGCAGCAGCGCCCCTCTTCCCATAGATATTGAACCTTAGTCTCCTGTGGAAAGGCACAGCAGCTCATGCTTAGGTGCGACTTGGAAGGGAATAAATATAGATTCGAGCATCGCTCAAGTTATGGGACATTGACCTTAATAGTTTTGCCTTCGAGGGGCCCCTCAGGGAAGTATGCGCGGTGCGTTTGTAAATATTGTGTTGTAAAGTTATATGGAAATAAATCAGATAGCAACCCACCAACAGCATGGCATTCCAAGTCGTTTCTTTAGGTTCCCGAACCTTTCCTTCCACACCTTGACCTAGCCACAAGAGGGTTAGCATACTACCAATACACTGGGGTGGGGAGGTGTCATAGATTAAAGAGATCCTAGCTTAAATTTCAGTATCAATAATGCAAAATTTCATCATACCAACCAATGACTTATATTAAAGATAGACCCAGAAACCTGCCAACATATTTGAAGTGGGAAGGTCCGCCTTCAAGAACCGTCATGGCCGAAAGTGAGCAAACCACATGGCTAAATATGAGCGTACCTGTTTAATAATTCTTTCACATTCTGATCACGGAATGATAAGTTTATCTTTCATTTGAAGTATTTTATAATGTTTTATAAACAATTTTTCGATCATGGTTTCAATTTCGTTTCGATCATCTTTCGGTATGTATTTTCGATTTCTGGTTGTGGAAAGTGATTCCTGATCCTTTTTCGTGTCTCTTTGTGCGGTTGTACGCGGAAACTTTGAGGAATGGTTTTGAATTAATTATTCCTCGGATCCAAAATCATCAAAAATAAAGAAGCCACACAGCTAACAACACCACGGCTCACTCCTGCCCAGAACTGCCATCGCTTCAATTGGCTTCACTTTGCTTCACTTTGATGGTAATGCTTAACAATAGAATTCGGAATCTACCTTTAATATAAGTCATTGGAACAAATAGCCTGAGCAACGCCCGACGGGCATATCAGCTAGACTTTTGTTTTCAAAGGATGTCACTAGATGGCGATGCCAGACGAAGAATGTTTCATTTTATTCAATTTTTCCAGACTTTCAAGGTTGCAGGTATATATTTTCAGGAAACTCGCTTTTCCCACAGGGGAAGACATGTAACGTTGTTTACCAAAATGGATCTGACTTGAATGCACAACTACTTTACAATCCATGCTCAGCTTGCATGTGTAACTGATTCATTTATCTTAACCTTATTTTTCATTATTTACTTTTGTACATATAATTTAATTTTCTTTTGTTCCCAGTTCATTGTTCATAAATCATCATTTTTGGTTTAAAATGATTATGAAAGGTTTGGAGAAGGCTTTCTAGACTGTTTCTCATTTTCTTGCATTTCGTTCATACTTTGTTAATCATAATTCAATTTTTAACATAACAAACAATCATTAAAAAAATTACTCAACGCATCTTTTCCACCCGGGCAAAGCCGGGTAATATTGTGTGGATCTTAGATTTTATTATAACCACAAAATATAAGCTGATTCAGATTTTAATTAAGAAGCTTTCATGTGCCGATTTACCGTCTATCTGGAAGAAGAAATTATAATTATATTAACGAACAATGACAACATATATTTTTATGCATCATCAGAAGTTATTACGTTTAATCAATTACATTCCTGAGCTATTAGTATTATATGAAGATAATAGACTCTAGGAAACATAAGAAGCATTTAGAATTTATTATAATACAATCAATTGTAGGTGAAGGAGTGGGTTTCCTTTCTTGTAAGAAGAGACAGACGATGAGAACGGATGTTTGTCTACCCCGCCTTGGTGGAGCAACTTGAGACATCGTTGAGAGCAGCTTCGAAGTCCAAGGTGCACGAACTGATTTTGGCTGTCACCTGAAATGATTGACATTCGTGAGGGAATGTTTTACTCTCGTCTCAACCAATTGTAATATTAAAATTAATCCAAAAAAATCCGTACGTCATCTATACGTAATTAAGAAAGGCAATTTGGGACGTTCTGAAGTGAGAAACTTTGGTGAGAAGAAATAGTCAGTTGCCCGCCAAATGTAGAAGTGAACAGTCGACTTGTCCCGTTAGAATGGAGAAGAACGGAAGAATTGCCCGTTCAAATGATGATGATAGACGTATTACTAGACAGAAACACAAAGACTAAATGCTTGCATGAGATGTGCCTCAACAGTGTTCAGATGATAATGAGCAAAATGCCAGTACTACACACTTGCTAGTTTTGAAGCCGCCTTTGTTGTTTCATGAACAAGGAGAAGAACCGAGATCAATCCGAACCAGCCGCCATCAACGGAAGCCATTCCGAGGACCGTGCTTAGATCGACGCAGAGAGCCAGATGAGAACCGCTGCCCCTTGCTCCCTCATCGTTCGCCGATGCCAACACGACGCAGGTCGCACAACCAGCTTTAACGAGGTGCAGGAGGTAATAATCTTGTGGCAATTCTCTATCTCTCATGGCCATCAATAATCACTATTATAATATTTAAATGGGTGTTAATGTTTAATTTGTTGCCTATCACTCTAATAGAAGAGTTAAAACAATAAGAGTTAATGGGGAATAAGTTATTATATCTTAAGAGGGTAATTATCATAAGCTATTGTTCACCTAACCCACTGCCTTTTCCAGCCAGACCTGTGAGCCGGAAAATCTTAATTTTGTGTGGAGCGCCGGGCTGATTGGAGAGCTGAACCCCACTGTATTTAACCAACAAATTTTCTCTCTTGGTATTTTGAGCCACGATTATTTTGCCATTTCCAATTGAGTCACGGGCCCCACAATTGCTAGTTTTTTATATAATATTAGGCAGTGTCAATTTTTTTCTCTAATTTCTTTGTGTGCCATGTTTACTTTGTTTCGATTATTAGTTGTTGAAATATAAAGTAGAATGTCATTTTTGTTTATTTTTTTAATGACATTTTTTTTTTAATAATTTGAATTCTATGAGTGTTCTCATATATGTAATTGTTGCCAAAACATGTTTAACTAGTTTAACTCCTTCACTCACGTATTTTTTAAGGTGGCAAAAAAACTTTTTTGCACTGGTTATAACTTAGATTTTATTATATTAATAATATATATTTTTGCCAGAAGTGTTCAATAGTTGGACATATGAAATTTTTTATGCCCTATAAATAGTACACTGGTGCAAATGGATTAAAAGGGTTTATTCTGCGAAAGGTTTCAGAGATCAAGGTATAAAAACAACATAAGATATAGATTGTTACATGTCTTGTTTGTCTCTTATTTATTTTTAAAGTTATGTCCTAAAGATAGGATAATGTGAGCAAAGAAAAAAACCCAGCAATTATTAATATAATTTTGTACTTCATTATGTCCTCATTTTACATGAATATATAGACCTTCTTCTGGCAATTGGTAATAAAATTAATAAATCTCATATTGAAATTTTTGTCACATTGGGTTCCAAACAGTTACATTACGAAAAAAGTACATCAATTATTAAAGGTTAATAAAAAAAAAATAAACAAATAAATAAAAAAAAGTGATTGGAGGGGGTCAAAAAATATAATGGCATACATTTTAAAATGCCTAGTTAATATAACAGTGCACAACTTATGAATGTAAATGAAGCAATTTTTTTAATTCTACAGTAAAGTTAATAAAATAAAACAGTAATGAAACCCATTTGGTGAAACATTTTAAATTTTTTGTGAATACAAAAATTTTCAAAGACTGATTCCATAGGCTTCCTTAAAATAGTTTAATTTTTCGCATTGTCTATCTAATATTTTGAGAGGCTGTTTTACTATATAATTGTATATCTTGTCAAACTTGCTATCATTTTAAAAGGGAACTCCAGCCATAATTAAAGAAAGGTTGGATATTTTAAAATTATGTTGCTAATTCATAATTCGGCGAAATTTTCTTTCTAATTTTAGGTAGTAATTAATAAAAATTCAAAATTTCATGCACTCTATTGCTTGCAGAAGTAATTTTGATACTGTCAGTGATGCTTCATACAGATCTGGCTTGAAACAGGAGAAAAGCAGCGCTATATTCAGACTTGAATGCAGCATTAACACTATTACTGATCTTACTACAAATATACGATGAAATTTTATTTACATTTTCATCTCTGCTGTTTCCATCAACAATAGGAGGGATATCGGACTCTGACTGTTTACATTTTTGTAGGATTGTATGGTTTAAATATTTATACAGCTTTCCACCAGCATAGTTGCAATAGGGAAAACACGCACGAGTGATCAGACTGCTTAGTGATTCCTATTACCCCACCTAGTTTTCTCCATGCATGTATCAAAGAGCGCCTAATAATTTCCAATTTTTAGAGTTATTATTATCGATCTACACTGGCTGATAAAAAAAGTGAAGCACCCAAAATGAGTGGTCCGATATTATCCTATTTCGATACCATTGATATGTGAGTAAACGATTGTGTTGTCACCGCCATGTTGATAAGTTGTTACCAGTCAGCTGCTGTGAGTCCATTCAGAGAGGATTACTGTACTATACAAAGCGCCTGCAATTGACAGCATTTGACGGGCTGCTTTGTGGGACTGCGTAAGGCTGGTTGGTCATAACGTGCAATTGCCAGGCATGTGGGCCATTCATATGTCACAGTGTCCCATTGTTGGAATGACTGTGTAGATGAGGGCACCCATGCACGTCGACCAACAAACATCACCCCAAGGGAGGACCGTCGTATGGTGCTCCAAGCATTAAGGAATCCCTTGGCATCAGCACCTACCATCTGCAAACATGTACTGGAGGCTTTACAACATCCTGTGTGTTCCTGCACAGTATCACGCCGACTCGCATCTGCCGGATTGGAGTCCTACTGCCCTGTGCGTCAGTTGCCATTAACACCTTTTGGTGCCTTGCCCGGGAGGCATGGACAAAGGACGAATGGCATCGCATCATGTTTAGTGATGAGTCCCACTTCTCCATGACCTCCAATGACCATCGTGTTCGCTTATGGCACCCCTATCATATTGTGGAGAGAGACACACAGGCGTAACCCCTGGTATTATAGTGTGGGAATCCATCGGTTATGCGTTCAGGTCACCTCTAATAGTGCTTCAGCAGACTTTGATGGCACAGTGATACATCACAGACATTCTGGCAAAGCACTCTGGGACATTGTACCAACAAAATAACGCACGCACACACACAACTTGTGTGTCTGTGGACTGCTACAGCATGTTGAGATCCTCTTGTGGCTAGCAAGATCCCCGTACCTCTCCATCATTGAATATGTGTACGATGACATTGGAAGGCGACTCTGTCCTAGTACCACCCAGTGGGATTTGGAGGGACAGCTGCACCAACTGTGGACTGACTTGCCTCAGGCGAGAATCCAAAGGCTGTTTGACACCATTCGAACTGCATAAAGGCATGCATTGGGTCCAAATTGGGTGCCACACCCCACTGACCTGCCGCCAACATTCCACCTGTACTGCCAACGGTGTTGTCTGTTTCATCCCATTTTGTAATCAGTACAATAAAGTCACATGTTCTTTCATCATATCTCGTTTCATTCACTCTCAAGCACTCCTTCTGGGTGCTTCACTTTTTTTGTCAGCCAATGCATTATTGAAACAAATTAAACCTGTCATATATCATTTAATATTTCTAAATTTTAGACACAATTCCGTATTTAGCTGTACTTCTCCTTTAAGTTTAAAAAATTTATACAGGGTGTCCAAAAAGTCTGGTAACATGGCAAATATCTCAAACTGCCAATAGGCGAGATCTGAAGAGTGTGGTTTATAGGTATGGGGGGGGGGGGGGTTCATTGCTGCGCTCAAATTTGACCTTGACCCCCAAATTTAAGATCATCCATTTGCTAACTCAAAAACTATTAAAGATAGAGAAAATTTTCCAATTGCTACCCTGTAGAGCAACATCACATTAGTATAAAAAACAATTTTTAATCACACCCTTTCCCTTGAAAGATTTCGAGAAAATGGACGAGAAAGAATCACTCAAGTAAAGAAAATTCCCAACGGTGTGCTTCACTGCAATTCAAATGCGTTATAAACCTCAGCCAACCTGGCCAGCCCAAGCTGACCTAGAGTGACTATCTCGCCCATTTTCTCAAAAAGGGGAAGGGTGTGGTTAAAAATTGTTTTTAGACTAATATGATGTTGCTCTACAAGGTAGCAATTGGAAATTTTTCTCTATCTTTAATAGTTTTCGAGTTGGCAAATGGATGACCTTAAATTTGGGGGTCAAAGTCAAATTTGAGTGCGGCATTGAATTCTCCACCTTCTTATTACCTACACTGATTTGCAATGAAATTACCCCACCCACAAGGAGTTATTCGAATGAGCCAAAAGTAGGTATACAGCAAGAGATACATCTGAATACACCTTTATTACGTTATGGAGCAAAGACGTGCACTCGTTTGTACAGGGTGTCGCAACGGAAAGCGGCATCCGTAGGTTGTGGCACCATCTCTAGCGGCTATGCATTGTTCCAGCTGCAGATCTAGGCAACACATCCTAGAAAGAAAGCCTCACAACTGAAACGTCATATATTGTTACATCATAATTCGTCCATTGTTGATTGTATTTCTACCAATAATAAGCTCTAAATTTGGTCAACTTATGATGATGTAACAATGCATGACTTTTCAGTTGTGAGGCTTTCTTTCTAGGAGGTGTTGGTGTAGGTGATCATACAGGTGGCGAATGTCATCTTGGGATACGTCTGCCTAGGCCTGGTGAACCTGCTGTGTTAGGTCATGGAGATTGCGGGGTGATCGTAAACGACGTCCCACCATGTCCCACACGTGTTCAATTGGCGATAGATCTGGGGACCTCGCGGGCCATGGCAGGCAGTTGACATCATGCAGACATGCCATGCTCATGTTTGCCGTGTGCGGTCTGGCGTTATCCTGCTGAAAGACTGCGCCACGTACGGTGTGTTGTAAAACGGGCTGCAGAATCGCTGTGACGTACCGTGCTGCTGTCAGGGTGCCTTGGGTGGTGACTAAAGTCGTTCTGATATCGTAGCCGATGGCACCCCAGACCATGATCCCGGGTGTTGGTTCACTGGCACCGGATGCATTGTTCATTGGCACATTCCAGTGATCTGCGCCATACCCATCTGCGTCTGTCATCGGTGTCCAAACAAAAGCGGGATTCATCGCTGAAGACCACCGGGCGCCATTCCATATGCCAGTCCACTCGTTCACGATACCATTGCAGTCATATCGCGCGGTACCAGGTGTCAAATGAAGACACAACAATGGACGCCTGGCAGACATTGTCGCGACGTGCAACCGGAGTGCAATTGTCGCTATTGATACTGGAGCAGTACCGGGAATAGTGATGTTGTCGTGCCGTTGCCGCAGGGTGATGGTTCTGTCCGCTAGCGCTGTTCGCAGTATCCACCTATTGGTACGAGCTGACGTGCTTCTCCGGGCCCCAGAGCCTGGTCTTCTGGCATGTGTGCCTTCCTCTCACAATTGCCTCCAACATCGGTCTACTGTCCGTGTGTCCTGCGACACATGGACAGCAGTCCGTCTGGTTGACCATCCAGCCTCGGAGAGGCCAATAATCCGACCTCGTTCAAAGTCCTTTAATTGCGTGAACAGTTGTCGTTGTCGTCATCGTGGCATTGAGACCGTTGTGCGGATTACATTACTGTACGTTCACAAGGCAGTTGCTTCCTCCCTACTGCATGGAATGTCTCGCACAGGTGTCAACTGATGAGCCTGTAGAGCTCGGGCAAGCTCGACTGACGCGGCGACTGGTGGCCGTTTTGAGTAACTACTTGAGGAGAGAAAAGCGATCCCCATCATTAGTAGCCTTCGTTCTACAGTGTGAATGTTGTGTTTGTAAATTTCTGTGTGTATAGCCAAGTAAAAAAATGAAATCCAATGTGAATTGCTGTATTGTTGGGTGTTTTAACACGAGATCTAAGTATCCAGAGAAAAAAATTTTCCCTTTTCCAAAGGAAAATTACTTCTAGGAACAGCGATCATTGTTGATTGCTGCTGTTAAACGAAGAAAGCAAGTTCTTATAATTTGTTTCTGTATCGAATAACGTGATTATTCATGGTAATTGTTAAATAACAAGGAATTTACAAATCTATGTAAACCTACCTAACAAATTTCAAATGTTATTTTATTTTTAGCATAATGGTGGCTGAAAATTCATTCCAGAATTTGCAGTGACCATTTTATTGCAGGGACAGTTTCAAGTGAAGCAACAAATCCTTCCTATGTACTTGTAATTAACGTGCTGCGATAGTCAGCCATGTGGAAATTATTTAAGTTTGCTTAAATAATTATTAAAATTCTTTGAGTTGTACTTTGCGATTATGTAATGATTTTTTTCGTCTTATATTTTATTCAAAAGTTATAAGGTACATAAACCCTGACAATAATTTATGTACACCCTAAATTTTGTTTACCTTATGTATATGGTTTTGGTTTGGTTTGATTGGTATTAACGTCCTTTTCAATTATTATGGACATATCAGGACGGCCGCAAATTTTGCCTTGCAAGAATTATTTAACGTGCAGCCGGCAAGCAACTACTCGGGACCAACGGCTTTACTTCCCTTCTAAAGGAAGTATGTGATCTCAGGATTTTCCCCTGAAAAATTCTCGTCGTCCTCGACCGGGCTCGAACCCGCGTCCTCGGGCATCAGAGGTGTTTACGCAACCACTAAGCCACCGAGGCTGATTTATGTATATGGAATTTAGAACCAGTGTTGGGCAAGATAAAATAAAAACAATATCTAGATTAAGATAAAGATGAGAATTAAATATTTATCTAGATAAGATAATAGATAATATAATTTAATATAATCTAGATAAAAGATAAAAACAAATTATCTAACAAATTAAGATAAAATTTAGCCTTTATTTAGCAAAACTTTTCAAACTATCGATATATCGTGATAAATATCGAAGTTTTTGCGATAACAGGCTGTTTGCACCACGCTCTTTTTCGATATGTTAGCTGCTCATTCTGCAGTTAGATTTATATAGTGGAAATCTAATGTTAATGTTGCACATGAAAAAAAGGTCGTTGTGCAGAGAGGCTACTCGGTACGTTTATGCTTAGGATTGTGGGTAAAGGAAAAGGCGTTGCCTTACTTTCGAGTTTCGATCTACTCCACCAAAGAACTCAGAAATCACAATGTCGGTTTCGTGCCTGGTGAAACGAAATTTTTTTTTGTTTCTGCTAATGGTTAATTATTTTCAATACATACATAATTTCTTAATTTGTTTTAATGCTTCGAGAAGTGACTTGGAGCTGGAGGAGTGAGTTTCGAAACAGCGAAAACACAATGGCTGCTGACGGTAGCAGCAGGGGAGCAGAAGACTAGTGACGCACTAACAGGTTAACTCTGAAGGGCTCCGTTATTTCTGTATCGATTGTAAGTTTGATAGACTTACACCTCGTTAAGCATCTGTCGATGTCGGACAGCCTAATGCAACAGAAAACAGCATGGCGCAAACACCCTATCATCAGCTGTCCAAGTGATCACGATAGCGAAATGCGATATTTTAGAAAATATCACCCATCGCCACTGGGGTACCTTCAAGAGGTAATTTCTGAGATAGGTCGACTCCACTTATAAGAGCCCTGCAGTCTGAGAAATTGAAAAAAGGCTCTTATAAGCGGAATCGCAGAAGACAAGACAGTTATTTTGGGGAAAAGAAAAGTGGCTCTTATAAGCACTTACCTCTTTTATGCAGAACTCAAAGAATTTCTCAACTGGTCACATGATTACTTGTGAAATTCAGTGACTTTGTCTAAAAAGAAAGAGCCATGAGCCCATGACATTAGTCATGCATGCTGGAGCTGGATGCATGTCTCATCTATTTAAGGTCAACCAGATCCTTACAATTTTAGAAAAGTTTTTTCAGTAAAATTTTTAAAACCTTTATAAAATTTTTAGAAATTTTTGAATTAGATAAGATAAACTATGGTTAGATAAAGATAAAAGATGACATAATTGAAGTTTATCTAGATAAGATTAAAGATTAAAACTTTTCATCTAAGATAATTATCTAGATAAGTCCCAACACAGTTTAGAACTATCATGGAAAACAATACAGCTGATTTCCATATTGTATTAATGTAACTTACCTCCAAATGCACTTTGTATGGAGTTTTAGTAAATTTGTTTGTGGGATAACAGATGCAATTATTTGTGTAAAAGAAACACAACCTTCTTCTCGAATATCACAAATTTGTCTGCTTTATGCTAATTGGAAGCCTTTCTTTTTTACAGCAGGTCTCAGAAATTCAAAATTCGCACACTGGAACCCATATTTTATTAGTTTTTACCATAATTAAACACCTCTACTTAATTAAACAAAAGCAGCTACGAGCAGTTACAAGCATGTGTGGAGAATCGCTCCTCAAGTAGTTTCGTTTTATGCTCCACAGATGTCTTGCGCGCAGTATGCCCGATCTCTATACAGGCTCCTAGACGCCCTGTATCAACCCAAATGGATGTCTCGTGAGCATACATCTAATCGTTTACTAGTCTGAGGTAAACGAACCCCCCCCCCCACTAAGTATGGATGAGGTCAGATAACTCCTGGTTGGTGGGGCAATTTCATTGCAAAGCAGTGCATAAACCACACTCATCAGATATCGCCTACCTAGCAGCTTTGAGACATCTATCATGTTACCAGACTTTTTGGACATCCTGTATAATAACTTAAAAATTATGTCAATTTCAATTACAGTGAATTATTTGATTGATTAATGCAAGGCTTCATTCAATTTCAAAATACTCTACAGGGTTATTCAAAATGAATGATGCAAAAAGAAAATGCCGGTAAACTCTCCAAATTTCATTTGGTAATGCTGAAAAACCCACCTGTTTGGAAACGCTCATTAGAGGTGCATTTAAACCTCCTACCTCGAAATGCTACATGTATTACAGTGGTTGTTGAGGCCAATGATGTGTCACTAATGCTGTGCGCCCCCCCCCCCCAAAAAAAGAAACATCACCTAATGGCCTGTGATTTCTTTCTGTGTGGGTATTTAAAGGACATAGAAAGCATCTTCATACCCCATTATGGCATGCTTACAGGATTTAAAGTGGCGAATTTCCCAAGCGATCGACACAATTGGTGAAGGAATGCTGACACAGTTGTGGGAAGAATTTGAATATCGTTTAGATGTCTTTCGTGTCACTAAATACTATTTATAGATATAAAGATGTATTTTCCAAAGTATTACAGATACAGTTGATACTGACATGAAAAGAGAACTCTAAAGTCACTAAGTTTCCACCGTGGTACCAATTGGCACCACAAGTGCAGTCCTTTATAAAATGGTAACAAAGCAGGGAAAGAATTTGTGTGTTGGAATATGTTACATGTACATGCTGTTATTGCAGTGCAGCAGACAGTCAGAAGAGAGTACAGAAGAGGACCGTCATGTAAACTTCATTTTTGGGTGGTATTGTCAATTTAAAGACACTAGTTGTCTGTGAAAATCACAAAAGCACTGGTCAACGAATTCCATCACACACAAGCTTTTTTCATGCTTGGTTGCCATTTTGTAGAGGCTATGCACTCATGCTGCCAACTGATGTATCACAGTGCAAACTTGAAGAGTTTATGGTTCTTTTCTTGCATCAATTAAATTGGATGTGGCAATACTTTGGAAAATACAATGTTTTGAAACAGAACGAATCTTTTATAATAGCTCGTAATATATTATTTTTTTATATTACATTTGTGTAATCTTTTAGCTGTTTCTTTAATCTTCACTTCTTTTAGTATGGGATGCATAAATAAAATATACAAAAAGGATAACTCATATGCCATGAAACAATTAAAAAAAATTATCTTATTAATGCGGGCAATGTTCTCAGGAGTGTTGGACTTGGATGGTCTTCCTGCGCGGTATTCGTCCGTCAAATCTGAGCGCCCATTTTCGAAATGCTGGCACCACTTCACAATTACAAGACGAGAAATCACATTATCCCCGCAGACACTGCAAATTTCTTTATGGATTTCAGTGCAATTTAAGCCTTTCGCCCACAAAAAAACGGATTGTTCCCGCAAATCTCCAACTTGGAGTGTACAACCAGTTGCTGCGCCATGACAACAATACTCTTGCATATGCAGTAAATGCGTGAACATGTGGGATCATGCCATATTGCAATTATAGACATACAGATAACATCCTTAAAAACGGCGAATGATGTCAGCGATCTTCGACCATGTTGAGTGTACTTTTTGATTCACTCTCGTACACGACCCAACCCAAGCATTATGCATGATTCTTTGGCCAAAATATTCCACTTCACAAATGTGTTGTTGGTGGTAATGAGTTCCCTGTTCATGCTAAATCATCTGATGTCCAGAATCACACTGAATAGTGAAACCAAGGCTTGTTGGAGAACATTACTCTGGATCACTCCTGATCATTCCAAACACGATGCTCCTTACACTACTCTAATCTCTTCTATCAGTGAAATGCTGATAGTTGATTGCATTTCACAGGCCTTCATGCATGCAGCTCAACATTATTCAGTCGATGGTTCTGGCAGAGGCATTGGTACCTGTAGCAACGGCAAGGTCTGGGGCTAATTGTGCAGATGTCAGGTTTCTCCCCTTTTTGCTGAAAGAGTTACTTAACAGTCCTCTCACTATTGTGCTCCATTGTTGAGCACCGTCATGTACACGCAAAGCATATCCTCTGGTTTCAGCTGCATTTTTCAAACAGGAAGTGACAGTTTTTGCAACACCTATTGTTGCTGCAACTTCAGTCACACCATCCCCCTGCTTTGAGCCGTCCAACAGCTCATACACGATTGTAATTACTCGGATAATGACTCTTTGAGGCATTCTGCAGTCGATATATGCTATATAGACTGAAAATTTACAGTACCGTTCTCCAATACGTTTCATGTGAATTTGCCTTAACACTCCACTGCTACTGATTTTGATGGAACCATAGCTTACAAGAAACTTGCCTTTTATTCAAATTA
The DNA here is from genome assembly GCA_023313115.1 of Rhysida immarginata. Classification (NCBI taxonomy): domain Eukaryota; kingdom Metazoa; phylum Arthropoda; class Chilopoda; order Scolopendromorpha; family Scolopendridae; genus Rhysida; species Rhysida immarginata. The sequence continues at coordinate 596,369 of JAHWFO010037800.1, forward strand.
CCCAACAGCACCCTCTTCAATGTTTTGCTGTGTCTGTGTGCCTGGTATGTGATCTTGTAGAGCATAACTCATGTTCCTTGGCAATTGTTAGAATAAAATAACAGTCTGACTATGGAATCACAATTATAAATAGAAATGTTGCACCATGTTTTTTTTTGCTGATAATTTTTAATTATCTCTGTAATTTTAATAGCTGGCTCAGTGGCTGAGAGTGCTAAGACACAGGTCTTATAACTCTAAGAGACCAGGTTAGAATCCTGCTGAGGGCATGGATGTTTGTGTTTGCATCTTTACTAACAAACTTTTTAGTCTAATCTAAGCCTCAGCAGACTAATCTGATGTTAGTTAAATTTGAACTAATTTTCTTGACACTGAAAGGTAAAAGAGGAATAAAAAGATAGATAGTATATAATTTTAAAAAACATTTTTTCAAACTAAAGGCATATGTTATATGTATGACCGGCATTTTTCCACAGCAGTCCTATCCCCTCCCAACTCTTCATTTGAATCTGTGCTCTACAGAAGACATCGTGGGAGTCATAACATCAGAAGATGCTAGAATTTGAAAATCTTCAAAACCAAGAAATTTAACAATTTAACAAAAGCTATCTAATGAATATCCAAGGCATTTCAGATACATTATAGGACGTTTTTTTTAGTAATTATTAAAGTTATTCTTTTTTATTTCAAAAAAAAATGGATGTGTTCTAGAGTTTAATCTTTCCTTTTTTCAAGTTTATTTTTTCTGTTTCACTTTAATTATTTAATTATTCATTTTATTTTCTGGTTTTTCTTCGTCTATCATTCAGTTTATCCATTTTCCTTCAAATCATTGTCCTTCAATAATTTTGACCAGTCCCAATTTAGTTAGCTGTTTTTGTATGAATGCATAATCTCATTGTTCCTCTTTATTTTTCTTTCATGAACTTGTATTTTTTCATTGATATCTATATTCTAATGAAGATTTTTGCTAAAATACATCAACTTTTAGTTCCATCATTTTTAATGGTTCCAGGAACTCAAGATTATTTTCAACCATGGATGCCATTACTTTAAATATTGATTTGCATGATTTAGAGCATTAAGTGAACACTTGAACCCCTTAAAGAATTGAACAAATGAATATTCAGAATAACTGGGAACAACTTGACCACCCATCTTACAGTCCGGACCTCGCGTCCAGTGGCTACCATCTGTTCCGGGATCTAAAGGGGTTTATCAGCAGCCTGTATTTCAGCGATGATGGAGTGAAAAAACTGCATGGCTTTCTTCACTGGCGGCAGACTTCTATGAAATGAACATACGGAAGTTCATTGAGCGCTATGACAAGTGCTTAAATAAATTTGGAAACTATGTGAAAAAATAGTTACAGGTATATAAAATCTGGTAAAGAAAAAATTTTGAAAAAGCATATAGTAGTTTTGTTTTTATTACAAAACGGGCCTTACTTAAAAAAACAAGCCTCATATCTAAAAGCTGTAGTATCCAACTTGTATGCACTACTTGTTCATATTAAATCAGTTCTTCAGCCTATATGGGGGGAGGGGGGGGGCATGATCTAATGCAGTCGTTAAATCGTGGCTCTTGACAACCGCATTAGATCAAGTCCGCAGTGCATTAGTCAGAGTTCAGTCAAGCCACATGCAAGAAATAGCCATCAACACTTTCCCTGCAAAAGCTGGGACTTTTGAATTTTTTGGGATCAGGTGTGAGCCCTTGTGTCTATACACTAATGGAGACAGTTTCTGGGTCTTAATGGTGTTTCCAAGATAATCTGCTGGCGAAGGTCATCACCTTCCTGTGCTAGTCATGACAAAACTGCTTCTGCTGCAGGACTGGTCATGCAGGCTTGTTGTGCTTGGATTGTTGTCTTTCACATTCCTTGCCCAACTGCTGACATTACTCACAACCACACATGTTGCTATAGACAATACATGTTCTTTGATGAATTTCTATGGGTAAAAAAAAAAACCACTGCTGTGAGGATTCAGTCACGATAGTTCCATTTATCTTGCCATTCTCTCAACTATCCTGCCCATTCATGACATAGATGGGCACTATTTGATGTCATGATAGTCAACGAATTATTCTTTTTCTTTCGTACCAGTTTCACGTCCGTATCTCACAAATTGCTGAGGCTGTTGCATAGGAGGCAAGACTTTTCAAAACGCCCTTGTACAAAACCAGCATTCTTCTATGTGTTCATTGGATGTAGAATGTAGAGGGTACTCTAAATAGGATAGGATGATTAGAAAGCATTTGAGGAGAATAATCACTACTGTTGTAATTCCCCAAATTCCACTATTCTATATTATTCATTTTTTAGGAAAATTGGTAGTTCCATCCTGAGAGGCTATGTAACATAGTATGAGTTAAAGCTACTTATATCAAACTGTCAAATCTACAGGTGGAAAGTTACTTATATTTACCATCTACAGATTTGAATGCTGTCACTCCCCCATGCTACCATACAGCTTTTAAAATCAGTCCAGTAATGCAGGTATTCACAAACTATTGGTGACATCAACAAATACTTATCAACAAAGCAAATTGAGATGGCATTGGTTTGGAGAAGTATGGATGGATGTGGCAATGTCATGCGATTTCCTTTCAAATTGTATCTTCTCAGTAATGAAATTTGGTTTCATTGTACGGAATTGCCTTTCAATTGTTTGGCTTATACCCATCAGTTATCAATAGAACCATGAATTGTTGTGCAATACCAGGATGTTCTTGACAGTTAAGTGCACATTTTGGTAATACTGTACTTCTTGAAAAGTTCAATTCTGTATCAGGAGGATAATGGTAGCTTGGTCATAACATTTCCGAATTTGTTGGATCTCAAAAAAAAAAAAAAATTTTATCAATATTTAGATAGTTGTGGTGATGAAATCGGGAATTGTAATGCGTTTAAATAATACCAGGCTAAGTTTGTCATTTTATTTGTCATTTAAAACCTTTGCATGCCTATAAATACGTTTATTAATTTATTTTTTTTTTGATTGTTATAATGATGTTGGAATGCTAATAGTAACAGTCATAATTTTTTATTTATGAAGGTTTTTTGTTTCCTTTTGATTTTTGTTAATTTTTTATTATTGTTATTATTATGGGTTTATTTTTATTTTTTATTTGCATGCTCCCCTACTTGTTTGATCTTGCTTGCTGATTTAACCGTACCTTGTTTTCACTGATTGCAATAGTCTCACTACCCGAAGAAACTTGCTTCAACTTAACAACCTTGCCTACCAACACCAGCTGCTCCTCTTGTAAGTAGGAACTTAGAATTACCATAATCTCTCTCCTGATGCTTTATGTATTCCCTCCTCTTTCCTCTTTGTTCTTTTATTGTTATCGATTATTATTATTATTATTATTAGTATTATTATTATTATTTGGCTATTTTTTTTTTTCAAATTCAAATATAAAATAAAAGTTTCAACTTTTTTTTTAAAATATGAAAATCATAAAGTACTATTTGGAAAATCTATGAAGTCAAGAGAAGTAAAATGTTTATTTTCTCTCTCAAATAATTTATTTACTTGAATTCAATAAGATAATTTAAATGGCAGTTTCTCTTTACTTTAATTCTTTTATTCATCTCTTTTCAATGTTTTCTGCTTGAAATATATAAAACCAAGAAAACTTAATATTTTTTGGGTAACAATATTTGAAAATACTTTTGGAAAAAAATTAGAGTTAATAAATTCATATGGAAAAGGTTAAATCGTCTTTGTTTATTCCAGACCCTATTTTGAGATGAAAGCCCAGTTTAATCAGATGATGGAGGTTGGTTATCAGTTTATTTTATTTTAATGCAGTCTAAACTGTCATACAGGAGATGCCACTTACTGTAGCCATCTTTATATAGCCACCCACTATTTATGGCCACTCCAGCTCAGTCCTGAATTTTCTAAATTGTTCCTATGTAACAAATTTTCACCCTAACTGGCCACCTCTCTGCTTAATGTGGCCACCTTTTTTTTCAGAGGACGTTAACGAATTCTACTGCTTCATCTCACTCTGGATAAATGTACCATTTTGCTTATAATAGCGACTTTTCATTTCACTCTAAACAAATGGGCACTACTACCAAAATTACTGATTTATAAATTATTTTTCGCAGCTCTTCAAATCTGTGGCTATAATAAAATGGATGATTATTTAAAAGTTGAAAGTGATAAACAGACATTAGAAAATATTTGAAATAAAAAATAATAATTTTGAGAAGATATTTAATATACTGCTCAAAAGAATTAGGGGAACACAATATAGAATGCTTATATTATTTAAATGAATGAAAATATCCGTACAACCCCATGAACACATGCAGCGGTCTCACTTGATTCAACAAATAAACAAGTGTATGGCTTAGTTTTCCAAGCATGTTTCGAAAAACAAATGACAGACATAACCCACATGGTGAAACTAAAGTGAGAAAACTGTTCTCAAGAAGGGGTCTCAAGACATCTCTGGATAAGTCTCCCTAGAAGTTTTCTCTAGTAACATGTATTCCCTCCACGAGCACAAGTCGATGGATGTCTGCTTGAGGAATGTTCTCCCATTCTTCAGTGAGGACCTGTGAAAGGTCGCATAGTGATTGTGGACTTGTTGAACGTTGCCTTATGCGTTTTTCAAGCATATCCCACACATGCTCGATTGGATTAATGTCCGGAGTCATTGCTGGCCACTCCAAATGTTGGAATGCTCCTTTCTTGGAAAAATTCCTGAGTGGCATATCCGTATTTGGACGAGCATTATCCTGCATAAGAAGAAAATCAGGACCCACAACACAAGCCGCAGGAACTACGTGATCTTCCGGAATGTCCCTGATGTAAAATTCAGCATTGAGACGTCCTGGGACAACAATGAGATCAGTATGGCTGTCGATAGAGATACCCCCCCCCCCAAACCACATACCATTCTGTCTGTCTGTCTGTTGCATTGTTGCTTCTGCAAAGCACTCTCCAGAGCATCTCCGCACATGCTGACGTCCATCACAACGAGTTAGGCGAAATCTGGAATTGTCTGTAAAGAGAACAGACCACCCACTGACGCAGCCGCCAGTTGAAGTGTTGTTGGGCAAACCAACATCGGTCTTCTATGTGTCGGCACGTGAGATGAGGTATACAATTCAGCCTTCTGGCTCTCAAACCACCATCCCGTAGTCTGTTTCTGACTGTTTGGTCACGATGCCGCATGCAGGTCGTTTTGCAAGCGTCTAGCAGTTGATGTTCGTCGGCAAAGAGCAGAAGTTTGAAGATATTGGTCCTGCTGTCTTATCATTATGCATCTGTGTCCTTATTCCAGCCCTTCACGAATAACAACCAGTCTGTTGGACAGAGTACTTAAAATATATAATAAATATAAATAAGAACAGAGACTGAACTTGCCGATCTGTGAATGCTTTGGTGAGAAGGAGGAGGAGACGGATTCCACTATTTCCACGACGAGTTTATTTGACATTTCATATATGTACATTTCGGCTACAAAGTAGCCATCATTCGTATGAATCCTACTGATGATGGCTACTTTGTAGCCGAAACATACATTTATGAAATGTCAAATAAACTCGTTGTGGAAATAGTGGAATCTGTCTCCTCCTCCTTCTCACAGTCTGTTGGAAACTATTCCATGCACGATGGATCACTGAAGGTGACAGTTGAAGCTGCCTTTCGATGGGCCTGATTGAGTAGCTTCTTGGAGCAGCGTAACAATTCTTGCAACTTCCTCCAGCCTGAGATGACTCAATTAAATATCCAAATACTATACCAGAGCTTTAACATGCATTAATGCTATTTGAAGACCATGCGACCTTTGTCATATGGTTATGACCATTCTGTTTTTAAGGGGTCTCTGGCATTTTCACTTTTAACTCGAAAAAAGAGAAACTCGAAAAAAGACCCAGTGATTTCAATAGATCACATCTAATTTATCAAAAAATTATGAAAGATTTTTATCGGAACTCTTGATCTTGAGATTTTACAAATGTTTTCAGAAGTGTTCCCCTAATTCTTTTGAGCATTGTATATACTCTACATGTATATGAGGTCTGTTTAAAAGTAATGAGAATGCATGCATAGCGTGCTATCTGGCAACTCAGGAGGAGTCTCTCTCTAGTGGTAGTTAGACAAACATCTGCTCGATCTTCAGTGTAATTTTCAGTTTCCTACTGTCACTACATTTATTTGTGTGAAGAGTGTTTCTTTAGTGTATCACAGAAATGGATGCCTCATAATTGAAATTCTAACATGAAGTTCTCGAGAGACTGAGGGAAAGAGTTCTTCGAGTGAGACCAAGCATTGCTGAAACTAGGATGCTGCATCACGACAATGCACCTTGTCATAGCACTCTGTCATGCAATTAATGGTCCAAAAAGGCATTTCAGTGGTACTTTGGCCTCCCTTCTCTGCTGATCTTGCACTATGTGGCTTTTTCCTTTTTCCCGAGTTGAAACAGTACTTTGGAGGATGACATTTTGCCCATTTCCACAAAGCTGTGATTCAGAAGGCTGTGACAGACCAACTGAAAGTGCTTACATGTCACGCTTCCAGCACCTCTATGAGGAGTTGGAGCAACATCTTTGTCACTGTGTGTCCTCTCAAGGGAACTTTTTCGAAAGTGATAAAGTTGATTTTTAAATAAGAATTAAATAAAGAGTTTTACTGCAACAGTCTCGTTACTTTATAAACAGACCTCGTAAATGATTTTTTAAGTGAACAAACTTGTCAGACGAAAAATACGTATTGATATATATTCCGTTTCAAATAAAAGAAAAAAAAAAAGTGTTTGCAAATCTCCATTTGTTGAATTGTTCTTCTATACGTAGGCACTAACAAGAAATTAAGCCTCCTGAGGAAGGTATAGGAAAGTAGCAGAAGCCCTGAGTTATCTATTTTACCCCTTCGTCTGCATTTTGTAACCTCCCAATTTTTTTTTTTAATCCAAAAATTGATTTTCTTGAATTTAGTATTTAGAAAATATAAAGGAACCTTATCTTCTTTCCTTTCTCATCATTTTCAATCAAATGATATATCACACGCCATATGTTGCCATAGCTCTAAAGACCAAGTG
>JAHWFO010037800.1:605918-670200 GCA_023313115.1 Rhysida immarginata
CCCCCCCCCCCCCCACAACTCTGACTCCACTGGGACAATTTGGCCCAAACTTCATAGCAATGTAGATTTTGCTTAGAGGAATATGCATATTGAATTTCACTCCCTTACATACTTAATACCATATAGATCACTTGGTCCCCTCTAACTTCCACCCCGTAATTCCGACCCCCAGTGAGCCAATCAAAACCAAACTAAATAGTGAAGGTACTCATGCCCATAGTAAGCTACGTTCTGAATTTCAACCTTCCACCTCAAAAAATGCAGAAATTATGAAGGGGACGGACGGACAGACATTATGAAACCAAAAGTAGCTCCATTCTTCCGCTACTTAATAATGCTCGATTTTTTGGATAAAAATATAAGAGCTTTAGACTAGCTCACATAAAATAGCCAGCAGTTAATGTGGCTACTTAAAAATGGTCCCGAGGCAGCCATATTAAGTAGCATCTACTGTATGACAATTTAAAATTATGACCTCGTATTGATTTTTTTTTTCTTTCCCCTAAAAACCTCTTGCATAGTTAAGTTTTCTGGACATTTAGAGGGATGTTGAATACTTTATTTAATGCTACTTGTTGTGGTTTTAATGATTGAATTTGAGTAAATTATATTTTCTTATAAAAGAATATTAGAATGAATATTAAATGCAATTTTCACCATTATTTCCCCTTGAATGTGATGATTTCTGAAAGATTTAGATTTCTATTTAATAAGTAATTTCTTGGTGCACAAATTATTTCTTTCTTAACAAATATTGCTTTGTTATTTGTATGTACTATTCTGTAATATAAAAATATGAGAAATTCATATATGAAAAAAAAAATGATCTAGTGGACATTGAACCACTTCTACAGTCAAAATTTTATGATGGTAGAAGACTGTGAACTAATATTTTGCAATTGGAAACCAATGGTCGGAAATGCACATTTCAGGTTCAGCGAGATCTTGAACAACTAATAATGTGAGGAACATTTTCAGAGCAAACAACATTTTTTTTTTCTTTTTTATTCCGAAGCAACTTGTGCTTATAGCAAACACTTATTATTTTATGATTTTCCTTTCGAATGGAAAATGAGATGTCTCCACAACAGAAGTTTGTTCCTTCAAGAAAGCTGCACTAAGATTTATATTATCCCAGCCCTAAATTAATTAAGCAACAATTGTGGAATGGAACAACCAAAAAGGGAGGAATCTTTAATCCACAAAGAGAATTGAAATACTGAATACGTTCTTCCGTCTACTTAGTAGCCATCTTCATCTACTAAGTAGCCATCTTGAGAGACAAAAATCAACTAATCGTTCAAAATAAAAGTTGACTCGAGTTCAAAGAAAAGTTGAACTCAAGTTCAATGTAAAAGTTGACTTTCGTCTCTCATCGCCGAAGATGGCTACTTGGTAGCCAAAATACGTATCCGGTATTTCAATTCTCTCTGTGGATTAGAGGTTCTCCAGCCTCTTAAAGGCCACCTAACAGAAAGATGCTGCATAAATGTAGACTCTATCATGCTTCCGTCCAAGCTAAATAGCATGAAGCAACATGCATGAATAAAAGAAACTGTCGCTCTTCATTTTCTTGGTGGGTGGATGGACTCTGTCATGTAAATAACAATATCAAACAAAATGCAGGGGAAAAAGAGATGCTGGTTTTAATTTTGACAGTGGCATTGTCCAAACACTTGTTAAGTACTAGCTTCTGTATCTCACGGTCATGAATATATCAGATTTGAAAGACTATATCTCTGCAACGAAACAAACTTATATCGCCACTCTACTTATCATCGTGAAGGGGACATTCTGAAGTTTTGTTTCATTGCCAAGAGATGTTGCTAAGTGCTTGAATTCGATAAAATTAATTCAGTGGCATATAGGGAACCAATCCTCCAAAAAGATGGAATATCCTACATTGGTTTCATCAGTTCACTAAGAAAGGGTGCCATTGCAATGGCAAAAAACCTGGAAGGGCACGAGTGTTGGAAAAGGATGTCCAACGCATTCAGCAAACGCTCACTCGTAATCTGAGGAAGTTGACTCGCCAAACCAGCCAGAAACTCACAAATGTCCTTTACGATGTTGTGGAAAGTGTTAAGAGAACGGTTGGTTATGAAACCTTACAGGTTACAGTTAGTGCAAGCATTATTGTACATTGTTCGGGCTTTTCATGGCATTGCATTGAATATTTTTGATCATGTGGATAACCAAATTAAACTTCAGATTATATCCTTCCGAAAGATGCATTGATTAAATCTGTAAGTTGTGTAGTTTGGTACATATAGCCTTTCAAAGTTGGTATATTATTTTGTGAACAGCTTGTATATCTCGCTTTTTAATTACAGTGCAAGATTTATTTGGCCATAATCTGAATAATTCTGCATATTAAAAAAGAACATCCTTTTAAATAAGAAGCGTGTCCGGAAAGTAAGGTTACAACGGCTAGTATTCTTTTAAAGCGTGTTTTTTTGACAAAATGTCTACTAAAACTTATTTAAGTGATAGGGGTTATTTTTCGATGACATTGCTGCCATCGTCCAAACACTTGTTATGCCTAAGTATCCCATAGTCAAGAAATTCTGGTGCCTACTGCTGGAACCACATCCTCATGCTGGATCTCTTCATCGTCTGGAAGCATTGTCCAGCAAGATTTTTCTCTGGCTACTGACTGAACTGTAAGGGGTGGTTACCATGAAACCAAAGTGGTTATCAAGAAACCGAAGTGGTTATCAAGAAATAAAGCACTGCGACTCTCTGAGTCTATTGTACTATCCTCAATAATGACTGCTACAGGATGACAGTAGCAGCTGGGACCGACGGCTTAACATGCCCTCCAAAGCACGGGGGGAGATGGATATCCACTGGCTGTCACACAGCCAGAAACTAGCTGTGCCTAAGGTTGCTTAACTCCACCGAGAGACGAGCATCGGCGAGACAACCAGGCCACGGCTACCCCCTTTTCTCAGGCTAAGAAACAAGTGCAGAAATTTATCAGAGATCAAAGATAGCCTGTTCCTGTGTTTGACATGAACATCAGTCCTTCTTCCAGACAATTCACAACACCACTTCGTTAAATGTTGTTGACTCGTAATGTTTCTGAATAAATGAGAACAAGTGCTTTCTGAATATCCTCTGGGCGCTTCCCTTGTGGTTGGGAAAAAAAAGTATGGCGAAGGACACTTCACATTTGGTGGGATTCTGAATTGGCACAGCCATTGTAAATATGTGTTACTCGAACTAGAGCACTCTACGTAGCAATGAGGAACAGCTGTGAGAGGGAAGTGGAAGGCTAACATTTAAAACCAGTATAGCCAACTTAACCACTAAAATATTATTTGTCCAATACAGGGGTTGTAACCTTACTTTCCAGACACGCCTCGTATAAAAAAAATCACTTGGTCTTCACACACTTCTCTCCCTTTTGGCTTTTCAGATAAATTTAAGATAAGATAACCTGTAAGAATAGCAGCTAAGATACAGAGGGGCTTGATGCCCATTTGTGTGACGACTTACAGTATTCAGAAAGGGTCAATGAAGACAAAATTGACCAAGTATCTGGAGATCTGTGGCACCATCCTACACAATCAAGCCATGTTTTGTCCATTATCATTGTACAGAGCACAACACTTGCTCACACATATTCACTTCTGATAAAAACTGATATGTGTTGTAATTCTGTTATTCCTTCACTAGAATAGGCAACTGGCTCCGCTCAGTTTAGTTGAACATAGCAAAGTCAGGTTGTTTATGGCAAATTTTAGAATATCCAAATTCAGGATTTTTTTTTTTTTTTTGCCAAATTTGACTGTGTAGGATGTAATTATTGAAAATGCAAATGTATGAAAACATGCTACCATAAACTCAATGTATGGTTTTCCACTTGTTTTGCAGAGGCAAGGCAATGAAATCCATTGGAAAGTAGTTAAAAATCTTTCCCGAACTATGTTAAAGCATCATGCAAACTTTGACCCTCATCGGTTCATAGTTGTAGAGATTATCGAGAATATACACACATTGGCTTTTATTCACGTACAGGGTGTCATAATTTTATGACCAAGCAGTGGAGGGAACGCATCAAAATGTGTTTTCAAAACAATGGTAGTCATGTAGCGCATATTACATAAAAAAATATGGTTTTCATAAAAAAATGTTTATTTTTCCTATGTATGGAAACTTATGGGACACACTGTAGATTAAGTATCTGTTCCATCTGATTAATTATATTATGGTGATAAAACTTCTATGATTTGACGTTCCATTACATGGCTTCTCAAATGTCAAAACAATATTATCAATAAAGAGACTCTTCATTTAAAAAAAAAAAAAAAATGCCTTTGCTATCTGTGGCTTATTATATCTATAAAAAATTTACAATTAAAATTCTGAGCATTCTGAGCTTTACAATTATTTTTCACAATTATGTTTATTTTAATTATTATACGTAACAATCAAAACAATGACTGTTTTCAAATTGTTTGCAACCGCCAATCCTAACAATGGACAGGATAATAATGCTTCCTTATTAGGGGCTTTAGCTAAAAGCTGCTTATAAGAATGCAGATTTGATCTGTACGTTTATCCATCCATCGTTTACATGATAGCTTAAAAACGGGTTAACTTTTTCAAGTTCTATTTTTGACAGTATCATCATCAAAGACTTATTTCGGCTGTATCAATTTTTCAGGCTTTTTCGTGGACCCTTTCAAGTTGATTGTACGTCCTCTAAGAGAGACCCTATTTCAAAATACCATGATAATTGTATGTCAAGTAACAATCGATTTGAAGTGAGGGGTCAACAATGAGTATGTGCATGTGATGATTGCGTTTTCTGCGTCACTATTAAAGCTCTTTCTTAGAATGTTTGCAAGATTTTTTTGGAGAGTTAAATTTTCAAATTTCAGAAATCGTAATTGTTAACACGTAAGCAAAAACCTGAAATGTCATTATACGAGGCCTGTCCGAAAAGTATCCGGATTGAGGCTACAAAAAAAAAAAAGTAGAACTCGCTGCACCTTTTTCCTATCCAAATCGTGTGATGGCATTTCTGCTGATGACGTAATGAAATTTGCAGCTGTTAAGAGTGCCACATGCAATTGTTGTAGCATGCTAAAGCAGAATGCTTTTCTTTTCTCGTCGCATGGTGAAAATGACAGAAGACATTGAGCAACGACATTGCATCAACTTTTGTTTTAAAATCGTTAAAACCATAGCGAAATGTTATGAATTGCTAAAACAAGCATTCGGCAATGGTGTTATGAGCTGCACACCGGTTTGAGGATGTGGACGTGACAACACAAAATGCGACGGCGGAGCTCTTGGCCATCCCAAAGGAGGCATTTCATACTTGCTCCAACTAATGGCGGCAACGCTGGGCTAAATGCGTTGCTGCAGACGGTGCTTATTTTAAAGGTGAATAAACATTTATGTGAGTTTGAACCGTATTTTTTTTTTTTTTGTAGCTTTAATCCGGATACTTTCTGGACAGGCCTTGTATAAATCCATGAGACTTTTCAAATTTTATCTGATTTACACATAAACAACAATAAAATCTTACTTCAAACAGTTTTATTGTATTTGGGAGATTGTTTCCTTTGATTGTAGGAAGGAGGGAGTTAACTTACATGGTGTGACCTCTTATAAGGGTAGGGGTACAGAAAATGTGACATGGGGGAACGGGATTGGGGGGGGGGGGAGTGGTTTAAAACGCCAAAAACGGCGTGACATATTTCTTCAATGACCCCTGATGTGTGTCTCCATAGGGAAAAAAATCCAGAGTGATATTCGATGATTGTGCTAGCGAAAGGTAGACCTTCCCTTCCAATCCAATAATTAGGGAAATCTGTTGGCCAGGTGCTTGGAGACATCATTGAAATGAGCAGGCACACCATCATGTTGCAGCCACATTCTTTCATGGACTAGATCTCCTGGTGCACTTCTGACCATTGGTTCCCTATCTCAAAATGCAGTACGGACCTGGTCGAACGCCGTCCTCTACAGCGTGAAATTGAATCCAACATAATATCAGGTTTCTGTATTATCAGAGTTTTTTTTCATATTCGAGGTAGTCTCGGTCCCATTTAACTCGGACAATCGCGAGTCTACTGTATTTTGATAACTCAAGTTAAATGAATCCGGTTAATAATGTATTTATGGAAGATGTTAATTTTTCATTTAAACGTCTTTGTATCTATTCAGTGCCAGATGTATTGAAGTGCATTTATCTCTTGTTATTTATCAGGTTTAATATCCTAAAAAGCAGCATGAGAAATGAAAAATATATAATAAAAGTTTATCATTAAGAATCAAATTTAAAATTCTGTTTATAGTAAATGTATGTATAATGAAAACTGTCAGTACTTTTTTTTGATAAGTTATTACTTTATTTGTTTGTTTTTTTTAATAGGAATTTTATGTAAAATCTCTAATTGGTATAGAAGGAAGAATTCACAATAAAACAATACATTTAAAAAATGCAATGTTAAAAAATAATAACCTATTGAACTTCTGTAAACTTATTAACAGCCTATTAAATTTTTATAATGTATTGCTTAATTGTGATTTATCCCCCCACCCTCCTATGCAATATGATTAGGTATTTAGGAAGGAATACCAGCATTATATCAACTTCATTAACCTTTTATTGGGATTTAATTTTCAGGAGCAGAAAGAACAGGTACAGCAATTGGAAGAGCAAATATTGTATGTAAAGCAAAGTTATGCTCATGCACTGCATAATCTGGAAGAAATAAGTGATGAAATCCATCAGAAACGGCAGCAGAAACAAGATCACCAAGAGCTTGGTTCCAGAGATCCAGGAGTTGGAGCAGAATCTCCAGTTCCTTCTGTTCCTGAGAAAGTAATTATTAATTTTAGTTATTTTATATGGTCTTTAAAATTTTACTTGGTTATATTTCTGATTATTCCATTATCCTTTAAGGATGGTAGCAATTCTGATATCAATGCAGCCATCAATACAGATGATGTCTATTTAAGACTGCCTCGAAAACTTGGTCCATTGTATAGTTCATCATTGCCCAGTTCAGATTCATTTTCAAAATTGAACCAGGTATAAAAGGAATAATTTTATTTTTACCAAATTTCTCGTTTATTTACTCGTTAGTATAAAATTATTAAATTACCTTGACTTTAGAGTAAACAATTTGTTACTGTTACTTGCAGATCTCTAAATCTATACAAGATAGTTTAGACAAGAAAGGAATTCAACAAGTAGATCATGGGATTCAAACTGATAAAATTATGCAGACTTCAGATCCATATACAGCAGAATATTCCAGTGAGGAAAAGGTTCAAAATGAAAGAATATCTGCATGGGTGCAGGAATCAGGAATTCGAAATTTTCTGGGAAACAGGAAATCTTTATTGAATTCCAGAGAAAATAACAATCATGGATTAGCAGCCACATTATTCTTAAATGTCCATGAGGATAGTGACATGTCTGATGCCGAAAGTTTAAATAGTACTGATGTCTTGACAGATGAACAAATTGCAAGTTTGATGCTAGATAGGGAATTAGAAGATGCGTATCAAGATATTATTGTTGGAGGCACCAAACCTAAAGAAAATGCAAATCCAAATATGAATCAGGTAGAAACTGTCTTAAACTCATTAATTCATCGGCCTGATCTTTCTCAGCATTGTAACGATGTAATTTTAGAAGAACCCTTAGCTATACCAACTGATGTTGTTTCTCAGAATATAAACACTGTTCATTCCACAAACAAAGACATTGAAGAAACGAGAGAGAAAGATCTGTCGAATTCAAAAGGCAATGGCTCTGTAAAGTCTTGCACTGCAATAAATCATCTTTCAACTGACGTCCATTCTTCACAAAGAGAAACGATTTCAAAAGTACAAAAAAAACATTTTCAGGAACCTGCTGGAGATACCATCATGGATGCCAAGATGATGCCAGATTTAGATGCACACGATCAAACGATGATGACAAAGTCCACTCACGATGTTCCAGCTGGGAAGTCAGCAGTGACTACTTCATCTAGCATTGATACTGGAGCAGAGAATTTGCATGACCCTGATCCTTCAACTAAAGAGCTTCCAGGTAAAGGTAACACTAACTTTAAGCTTCCTAAGCAATGTGTTGTTAATAATATATGCAATTTACCCTCTGAGGTGAGTTTTAATGATGAGATGAAACAGAGTTGTCTAAAAAGTCTACCAACTAACAATATTTCTAGAAATAAAGGGACACCAGTACAAGAGATCAAAGTAGTTGCTGTTCAGTTTACTGTAAAAGAGACAGTAGTGACACCGAAATTGACACGTGCAATCCATCTAAAGGAGTCTCGCTCAGCTTCCATTGGCTCACAGAATCGCTTGCAGGACTCACAGCAAAGCTTCACGGCCCAGACTATGAAAAATAGATCAGCTTCACTTGGAAATAGCATTGAAAATTCATGTCAGTAAGAAAACGAAATAAATAAAAAAAAAAAAAAAAAAAAAAAAAAAAAAATTGACCTTCGAAATGTTCACATATTATAAATAATAACATGTCTTATGTTTTGTATATAATGAAAGATAAATTTATATTTTTTTGCTTTGAAATTTTGATTTCATACTAAACAATTCTCTCAATAAATGTAAATAACTAAATAGGATATATTTAATTTGTATATATGTGTGCTTTTTTATTTTATTTTTGTATGTATAGTAATTGTTGATTTGATTTGTATAAGTGAAAAAAGCAATTGTAAATAACATTCTCCAGGCTTTATAATTTTTTAATAACTATTTGTTATTTCTATTGTTTATTGTTATAATTTGAATATTTGTTTATGTGTGTAAATTTTTTTATTTTATTTTTTAATTTCATTTAATTTAATTTAATTGTAGAGATAAATATGAAAATTTGATTTCATTGATTGTAGTCTACTCTTAGATGTTCATAGAATGTTGTCAAAGAATATTTGAATAATTAAGACATTTTAAGAAGTAGTGCTGAATTAAGAGTGTGGTAGAAATAAAAAATATTTTGCTCATAAAATGTTTGCATACAGAGGATATCGTAAGTCATCTCTTAAATAGTGACCAAAATTTAAAATAACTCTTAATTCTTTTAATTCTTGCTGCTTAAACAATTGCTCAGGTTTAGATTGAACATAGATACCGTTTAATTTTTATAACTCTATAATAAATAACACTGATGTGATATCATTAAATCTTTTAATGTAATTTTAATCTTTTTAAAGCCTTAATATGTGATTTCTCTGAGTTACAAAAACCACCCTAAACATATTACCATCCTCATATTTGATTTGGAACGTGAATTTTGTTTATGGTTTAAATATCGCAAAAGATGTTTGCATATTTTACCGTAATTCCTAATGATGTCTGTTGTTAATAATTCCTAGAATTAGAGGAAATCGCTGTGTATTCTTGTAGAAGTAATAGTGTACAGCAAATGATATTGATGCCATTTGTTATAAATGTCTGTAAATTAAAAGTTTTTGTTATCGACCACTTGAATATCAGTTCTATAGGTAGCTATTCATAGTATTTCAGTTTTATCTTTTAATTCTTGAATTTATTAGTTTAAATCATGCTCATTAAATCAGCAGCCATCAAACTGAGATCCACAAGTGTATTCTAAAGTAAGAAGATCTTATCTACCCATCAGCAACTTTTAAATATAGAAATAAGGGAATTAACGAAGCAACTAGTAGGTTGAAATATGCATTAAATAAATTATATTGTTGATTCATTTCAGCCAAAGGCTTCATCAGGATACAAACTAATTATAAGAATGAAAATTACAGGGAAATGTTAAGTTTATTGATACTAAAAAAAATATGGCAAACTAATTGAGGATTAATTGAAATACCATAGAGAGGGAGGACAGTGATTGGCAAATTAGTAAGGGAAAGATGAAGAGGATAGAGGGACTAAATAAGGAATGGGGAAAGACTAAAATAAAGAAGTGTGTTTTCCCTGTTAATAATAAAAAAATATCTAAAAGAGAATCCCCATTTGATATTATGGTATCTATTGAATAGGATTTGCTCTAAAGTTTTGGTATTAAGATATCCAAATTTGATTTTCATTTCCATTCCCAATGCATTGATGAATCTCTTTAAGTGCCATATAATTAAGGCGTACAAGCAGAGTAAGTCCAAGCAGAAAGTTCTATAGTTATGATAGTTATTTTTATTGTTAAAGCTTTCTTTAGTTTTAGAAACAACCAACTTTCACTTGGTTAAAACAGTTTAGTACAAATTTTACATTGTTGAACATTAATTTAAATAGTTTTAATTTATTTTATAAGAGCATATCTCCATTTTCAAAATAATTTAATCAAATGTTAAGAACAGGTAGATATTGATAACCGTATATATTGTGTACAAGTTGAGGGTAAAATTTAGGGTGCTTATAAAATTTTAATTTCCTGTTCCTTGGTTCCCTTAGACTGAGATGGTGATTGGTGATGTTCTTCGGTCTAGTCAACTTGATATGGATGCCATATTCCCATTGATAAAATTAAAACAAAACTTTGTTTTATTCCAGGGTTTTTGTGTCTCATCCTTCTTTTCTTCTAGTCTGTCATTGGTAAAATTAACGTTTATGGAGCCATTTTGGATTAAATATTGATCTAAAAGTATATACATGGTGATTACAAAAGAATATTCCAATTTTTTAAGACATCATATTTACAAAACAAAAAAAAAACTTACAATCTTGATTGGTCAATCACTTCAAAGACTACATTCTAAAGTTTCATTTTGAAGAACCTAAGTCATAAATGTTCAATGTGACTGCCACAAAAACCCTGAATATATCTACTTGTTAATCAAACTCATCCAACACTCTTTGTAGCATGTCATTCTGGTTTTGAGTTCGTCAATGTCAACTGGCAGTGATAAAAAACGCAATTGATCTTCCATGTACCACCACAGAAAAAAATCACAGGATGTTAGATCAGGACTTCTTGTGGCAAAATGCACTTTGAACAGTTGTAACCAATTCAGTTTTAGCAAACTCAATAACACAGAATGCCATCACATTCTGCTGTGCGGTTGCCATCTTTACGCAACCATAGAAAAAAACAAGCTCTCATTTTCATGATGAAGGCATTCCTAGCGATATCTCTCAGTATCCAAATAAAACTTTAGAACTCCCTCTTTACAACGATTTGTAAAATGATGCTCTAAGTTATTTGGTTGCAGGGATATAGTCTTACGAAGTTGGGAGGCTCTTTTGTAATCACCCTGTACAGTGGTGCTCACATAACAAACCTAATTCGTTACTAAGTGAAGTTCATTATGCGAAACTTCTTTTTTTTTTTTTTTCTCCCCTCCCCTCTATACTTAGTAACTTATGGAAAAGAGTTTAATTCGTTCCTGAGACAAAAAAATTGGCGGCAAACTCCTTAAAAAGAAAAAAAAAAAACACTCGCCTAATCCAAAGTTTCCAATCCCTTTTAAGCCTATTTTATTTGCACTGGATTTTCATCTCCTTCTGGCTATAGATTTGTGCTTTCATCACCCTTTGATTTTTGAACATGTGAGCCCATGTGACCACCACAACAAAACGAACATGTGTGAGCGCACATGCTCGATTCGTTATGTGGAGCAGTTTCAGAGCGAAAATCAACTCACGCAACAAATCAAGTTCGAACCACAATAAAACAAACACGCGTGAGTGCATGTGCTCGGTTCGTTATGTGGGGCATGGTTCGTTGTGCGAGTCGATTTTTGCCCTGTACCTGCGTTCGTTATGCGGATTGTTGGTTGTTCAAAGCATTCATTATGCAAGGTACCACTGTATTATGAATATTGGACTGCATCTCTTTTCTGTGTTACCTGTTACCTTTCAGTGTTGAGAATGTTTAATAACCATTAAATCTATTTAAAATTCAACATACACTGTTGGGACTAGTGTATTGGGGCTTATCTTGGACTCCAAGCTCGTTTGTAAAGGGAATGTTTAATATCCATTCCTGCAGTGAGATTTGAACCCGCGATTCGTTGGTGTCGAGAGCAATGAGATGTGCACCTTAGCGTTCTTGGCCACCGAGACAGCATGGATAAGGTTTGGTTTCACACACCATATCCAATTTCCTAATTGAGATGCACCCTAAATTGGAATACCTAAATTGCAAAATTGCCTAGAATATGGAAACTAGCATTGATCTGTAAATATGATGCTCTGCTTTTTTGGATGAATTTTAAATCTTAAAGTTTTCAGCTTATACATAAACTTGTACATGAATGTATACAACAATACATCTTTGATCACCACTTAACATATTCCCTACTCATTGAACACACCTGTTTTTGTGATTCCTAAATTAATTTTTAAAAATAGAGTGTCTGGATTTCTGAAGTTAAAAATGCTGGTTTGTTTTAGCCATTTAAAAAGAAAAAGAATGACTTGAATCTTCCATGACAGGTGTTATCACATAGCACTTCCCCATTCTTTCTGGAAATTTGTTAACTGGAAAAGCCAGAAGTTATAATCCCAGTGCATTCTTTAAAATAACTTGTTTAACCACTGGACTTCTTAGTTACATTTAATGGCCTAAATGGTATTATTTATTAATTTCATTTTTCATTTTTATGACTAAGCTACTTTTGGGGAAATAATTTAATTCGGTTACTTAAATGTGTAACTGTAAACTTGAAAATTTGAAATATAAGAATTTTTCTGGACAAAAGATATATTGATTGCTCTAAAAATTTTAAATAAAAAATAAAAAAGTAAATAAAAAGATAACACACGTTATCAAATATTTCATTCATTCATGAACAGTGGAATAAATTAAAAAATTGCAATCAAGGCATTTTGGGATATTTTGTTTTGTTTCTTCCTATGGGGAAGAAATTTAAAAAAAAACAAACAATTTATTGTTGAAGAATTGAAGAGTGGGAAAATTTAATTACCATATTTAATTAGCTGTACAAAGAAAATAAAAGTTTATTACCTCTGTTTTAGTTATTACCACAATTCAAATTTTAAAGAACTCCTGAATGTATATTTCAAAAAGTATGTTTCTATTATCAGCAAGATAAGACAATAACTTTATACCGTATATCTTCCAATAGTAGCCCCCTGTGTCTATTTTTTCAACTTAATCACTAACCAGGCGTTTATTAGAGACTGGCGTTTATTTAGCAATCTGGGTCAAATCTTATAGCTTCCACGATATCATAAACGCTTCATCATATGATTGCTTTGGAGGTATGTCTTTTTTTTTAAACAGAATAAGATAGTGCATATTAAACACTCCTTACGAACAGTATGCCTTGAGAACTAAGGACTGAATAGCAGAGTGCATATGATATCGAAATTCAAAGCAGTGTGCTGGGAATCCCCTCAAGCCCGTCCACATGTGAACCCCGAAAGCAGCTCAAGTGAACTGCCGCGTGGAAGAGAATCCCTGGCGTGTATTAGAGACCGGCGTTTATTTAGCAATCTTAATTTTGAAACCCGGCGACAATTGGAGACTAGGCGTCTATTAGAAGATATACGGTAAGCATAAACAAAAGCAAGATCGAGATATCTAACCTAGTGAATATTTTCCCTTGCCATTCAAACTGAGGTTTAAGTACAAGGCAGAAAAAAATAAATTGATTATCTAATAAAAAATTATTAAAAATATCACAACGGCAATTGTTAACTTCGGTGGTTTGTTATAAATATTAAGTTTTCGTTATGCTATGGAGAAATAATTGCATATTAAATTTTAACACTTTAAATATTCAAATGTGATCTACAGCCAGAAAATGCTCGACCAAATTTGTTTTTTTCAGGTGTACAAAATTTTAAATGAGAAGGATGGCCCTTCTGCATTGTATTTAGCTATTGGTATATTGTTGCTCTGACATTGTTTGTGACAGACTCCAAGCCATTTTATACAACAGATTCTGCCATCCCTCCCTTCCGTAGTCATGATGGTTTCGTCCAGTAACGTGGTTGAATTGTTCACGAAAACATGTTGTGCTGAGAAATTTTTCTTAAAATTTACATATATTTGATATGTAATGAAAATGCAACTTTCTAATAGATAAAAAGTTGCTTATTGCATTTTTATAATCTGGTAAATCACAGATTTTAGAACTCTTATGATGTTTTTAGGTTTCTTAAAAAGGACCCTAAGACAATTTTTATTTTTTATTATAAGATTTTATTAAGATTCATAATGAAACTTTTTTTTTTCCAAAAGAAATGCATGAAAAGAGAGGTTCTTTATTGAACTAATTAATGAAATTCAATCAGCTTTTTTGATGTTTGTATTTAATCGGAGCTCTTTCATATTGATCATTTTGCTGTAATAACCATTCCATGAGTAACAAGATGTTAAAGGCTTTATACTCTATATACATGTATTTATAAGGTTGAAAGTCTATTTAAAACTTGATCTTGAGAGTCGAACATAATGTAAATAATGTTTGCAATTGACATCCAAAATATTTGTTATAATCTTTAACAACTCTCTTTATCATTTCTTCTTCACTTGTGAGCTTTGTAATTGAGTCTTTTTTATTTCAATTTGCCAGGTACTAATTCCTTTTTTTTATTGGATGATGGGGAGAATTACACTTCGTTTTATTGGTAACTTTGCTACTGATTTTCATTTTGTCACCTATCGATCAGATCTGGTAATACAGTAGTAATCTTTAACTTTTGAAAAGGGCTTTTGTATTATACAGGGCTTATCTACCTGAAGATGGAAGCATAACTTCAGGAATGCATTATAGCTGTTCTTCTACTTCTGTTGTGGAATTGAGATGATTAGTTTTTATTTTCATATTGTCATTACAATTCTTTCTTCACTTTCTAATCATTATCAGATAATATGAGAGTTTACTTTAAATTTGCAAGAGCCATTGGCAATCAACTTTTATTTAACATCATATTGGAATTGACGATCTATTACACCTTTTAGAAGAACACCAAAATTTTGTACAATTTTTATTTTCATTTTTCAGTATTCTAAAGTTGAGTATTTTATGTTTATATAATTATATTATTTTCTTTTATTTAAATGTATTAATTTATTTTTTAAAATGTTTCTTTTTTTAAGGTACTGTTGCAATATTTATTCAATTTTAACATGTAATTAAATTTCATTTGTCAACATCTTGAATTTTTAAGGATTATTTTTAAAATTAAGTTTACTTTGACACTTTTTAAAATGAAAACTACTCTGCTGGAAAAGAAACAAATTCCATTTAATTTTCGGAATGTAATACACAGGAAAAATAAAAGTTAAAAAAAATCATTACCACGTATTATAAAATACAGATATCATTTAATACTCCTATAATATATACTAAGACAATACGATAATAATAACAAATTGGGGGATGGGTGCATATTATATCCTTGAAAATTATGGTATATTGAACACAGGATGGTAAACAAAAAAAAAAGCTGGCATTTTCATTTTGGACAGAGAAACCCTTTGTCAAAACACAAAGTAAAAGTGATAATGGGGGCAATAGAAGTCTTATATACAGACACAATAGGGGCAGGGGGGGGGGGGGGGGGAGAAAGTGTTGGCTAGGGAGAACAGAAGGGAGCCAATGGGAATCCAGGAAATGAAAGGGAAAACATGCTGGGATAGGACAAGAATGAGGACCAATGGGAGATAATGAAAGGGTAATCAAAAGAGTGCATTAGTGATATAATGAATGACATAATAACAGAAGAAACTCCTCTTATCCACAAAATATTTTACTAGACATATACGTATTTCGAACCCTTTGGGTTCATTATTCAATGTCAAAGAAATAATCTGTACAAATCGTAAATCCTATATTTAAAGCGGAAGAGGTTGCCGATCCTCCATTCACTGCTACCTCGCAAGAAGGACAGCCAATGGGAACCTGGATATATTGAGAAACTCCCCACATTATACAAACAAAAACAAAATTCAACAATTAGACAGCTTCAATGATTTAATTAACGTTGAATCCCCTATGGGGCCCGTGTCTCCATTCAGTAGTGAGTCTGGGTTCTTCCTGGTGATTTCCAGTGTTTCAAAAGCGTAGAGTGCGTTCCTGTTTCTCACGTGTCTAACTAAGTCTGCAGTCCTTCAGTAAAATATTGTGTCCTGTATCCAGCATGTGTTCAGCCACAGCTTATTTTTCTGGGCATCTGTATCTGGCATGGGCTGTGTGTTCCTTAAATTTTTTAAGGATATTCCTGCAGGTTGCCCCTCGGTAGACCTTGGAACATTTCGCACATGCTATTTCGTATATCCCTGATTGGAGTAAAGGAGGAATTTTGTCCTTTGGGTTACTCAAGAGGTTCCTCAATATGTTTGGATTTTTATAGGCAATCCAATTTTTATAGGCAACGGTCAAGTTCGCTTCTTTAAAAATGGGTCATAATTTGGCGGTCAAAGTCCTATTGAATGTAATCGGTAATCTAGATGTTGAAATGGGTTTGTTGTTGAGGGTCGTTGAGTCTCTTACTTCCTTGAAGAAATTTCTTCGAAGTAGGTCCTTGACTAGTCCATTTTTATACCCGTTCAATCTAGCAATCTCCTGTATTCGTTGTATTTCCATCTTAAACCTTTCCTTGGACAAGGGTAAATTGAGTGCTAGTCCGACAACTTTTGGCTCCAACAATGGTTGGAATCGTGGTTAAACACATGCTGGATACAGGACACGATATTTTACTGAAGGACTGCAGACTAGTTAGACACGTGAGAAACAGGAACGCACTCGACGCTTTTGAAATACTGGAAATCACCAGGAAGAACCCGGACTCACTACTGAATGGAGAGACAGGCCCCATAGGGGATTCAACGTTAATTAAATCATTGAAGCTGTGTAATTGTTGAATTTTGTTTTGTATAATGTGGGGGGTTTCTCAATATATCCAGTTATCGATTTTTTTGTTTTGTATAGGGTTTTGTTTAGATTTTATTATTTCTTTGGTTGTATCTTGTATTATTTGGCGGCCTGGGTATTTCTCCTAGGTCCGCGCTTTTGTAAGAAGAGGTTCCCTCGTTCTTCATTGGCTGTCCTTCTTGCGAGGTAGCAGTGATTGGAGGATCGGCAACCTCTTCCCCTATAAATATAGGATTTATGATTTGTACCGATTATTTCTTTGACATTGAATAATAAACCCAAAGGGTTCGAAATATGTATATGTCGTGTTTCTTCTGTTATTATGTCACTTTCACAGTTATTTAACGATTTTCATTTCAAATGAATGACATGAGAAACACAAAAACTGGAATGAATAAAGTGACAAATAATAAAAGAAAATAAGAATTAAAAAATATTAGAACTAAACAATAAATACACAATAAAAACAAAGTCCAAAAAAGTGATATGGAAACAAAAATATTTATTATCTAACACATTTCAATGTTACATAATCTTCGGAAAGCCGGGAGACTTGTCCCTTTTATAATAATATGAATTACGGACCAAGTCGAACGCTCTTATCAAGGACCGACCTATTGGGGAACTTTTCTACTCTTCCCATCTTTTATCCCTCTTGTCATCCCTCACCAGTTAAAACATTTAGGCTGATCTGTCTGAAGGATATCACACTGATGCATACAAAATTGGCCAAAGCAGCCTAGAGAAAAAGACTAAAATAATGATCCTCCAATTAGATAAAAGCAACCAACGGTTTTCCAGAAAAGTTTTGCAGAAATATTGAGAATGTCCAAAAATAAGTGATTTGTAGCAAAAAATTGAAATGTAGGAAACATCCCGAAATGACAAACTTCTAGGATTTAACACGTTTGTATTGTCAAAGTGGGTTACAAAAATATTTACACAATGTATTGTTTTTCTACGGCCCAAATATCAGCAAGGACCTTTGAGTTTATTGCTTAAAGTAAAAGTTTGTCTCACTACAA
The DNA here is from genome assembly GCA_023313115.1 of Rhysida immarginata. NCBI lineage: Eukaryota > Metazoa > Arthropoda > Chilopoda > Scolopendromorpha > Scolopendridae > Rhysida > Rhysida immarginata. The sequence continues at coordinate 623,764 of JAHWFO010037800.1, forward strand.
GTGAATTCTACAGATTGTGTCAAATTACTGAGGGTAAAATCTTTGAATTCCTCTGTTTTTATTTGGGGGAGGGGGGGGGGGGGAATTATCTGTTGTCTTCTTTGTACCAACTACTCGTTTAATATAAGAATTGCAATTTACAAAATGTTTAATGCTGTCAAATTTTTGAATGTTTATTTCGGTCGCCACAGAATGGAATTGGATGGTGAACAATTACTTACAGTTTTTGTTTTCACGGAACATTTCATCGAATTTCCTTCTTCGAACCCTAATTCTCTACCTTCAGTGATTCTTGGATAACAAATTTGTGACATGGAAGGTCTGTGATACGTTATTGGCCCATTTGTCTAATGATCCCAACGGCTATATCACAAATTACCATCTTAAGCCTGTTCACTGTGAATATCGCAGTCGACCAAACTCAAGATGCAGCACGTCTTTAATTGAAACATCGGAGCAAAATAGCCTGTCTCCGACCCTAAATTGTATTGTTCTTTTTTCTTATTCGTTGTTCCTCTCTGTCTGTATCATTATCATCTCAGAAGTTGCATGCAACATCATGTTATAACACAAACCAGACATTGAACTACTTCGCCAATGATGAGCTTCCTTCGGTACTCAGTCACAACTTCCCTTGGTATTCCCCTAAAATGCACCTGGTCAGACCCACCTCAACACTACCGTATTCCCACAGGTTTCCGTCGAGGCTTATAAACCACCAGGCCTTCGTTTGAGCCAAACTTCTTCCCATTACCAATGACATAGCTGCCCTGTGGTCCAACGCCTTTCTCTTACTCTTGATGTTTTTCTGAAGGACGCTGGTCTTCTCTCCTTCACTTCTTACTGTTGCATTTTAAAATTTCAAGAACCACTTTACTGTCTATATTTCTCATTTATTTTTTTTCCTTTATGTAAAATCTAAGAAAATCAGAAAAATTTTTAAAAATCAAAGCAGCTTTAAATACAAATTTAGTATATATCTTACTTTTTTTTTTTTTTAAATAATAAAATTTTTTTTTCAAACCTATTAACCTAAAATACTTAATTTGATACTTAAATTTTTTATCATCACATAAAAAATTGAATTGGTTGTTAATCTGTGATAAATGAATTTTATATGAAAAAAGACATTCTCTTTGTATATCTATACAAGGTAGGTCAAGAATGAAATACCATGTACAGTTTGTAGCGGGGAACAATATTTTTCCTATAAACATGGGTCCGGAAATGCATCCTTACAGAGATAATGCAGCTTGCACGAGGTAGGAATGGATGTGCGTTACCCGGACGGCAATGGTAGGGTCCATGTAAATTAGGATCTAAACATGTAAATTGTTCGTGTTTTCTCCTTTAAAAGAGAGGAAACGAAACATGCAACTCCATTGTCGTACAGTGGATCGCTTGACTAATGCGGAGTTGGCGGACATGCATATCATCTACGGCGAGGCACAGGGTAATGCTACTGAAGCGGAAAGGATTTACCAACAGAGTTTTCCAGATCGTGATCACCCACATCGCCGGGCGTTTCAAACACTAGACTAAACACCTACATCGAGGCTCAGGGGCGGCATTTTGAACACCTACTGTAATGTCATTCCTACCTCATACAAGTTACATTATCTCTGTAAGGATGCATTTCCGGACCCATGTTTATAGGAAAAATTTTGTTCCCCGCTACAAACTGTACATGGTATTTCATTCTTGACCTACCTTTCTGAATCACCCTGTATATTTTTCAGTATCGTGCATTTCACATATGAGAACTTCCGAGCTAGAGGAGCGAATGCCTCATTTCTTGAATTTTTTTCTCTTGAAACATCTGTGAAAATTCATTTTCTATCATTTGTGAGGTGGCCAGCTGTGTACAGCATTATTAGATATCATGTTTATATTTTATTAGACTTAATTCATCAGATCTTTGTTTAATGCTTAATTACTCAAAATTTAATTCCTCTGGCTCAGAGGGGCTCATATTACATGCTTTATCTTATTAAGGATGGAAACCTCCATCTCTGATCTTATATTTCAACTTATTTAAAACGGCAGATGTTTTTCATTTATTTTAACGTTAAAGAGTATCCTCAAGTTCTGTGGAAGACAATTACCTAAAAATATACTAAGTTTTTATAAATAAACTTAACTCACCCGTAATATAGCTGAAAAAAACCTCTGTCATCCTAAGGTTTCCATCTCATCTCCCGCGTAACTCGCATCTATGTCAATTACAGTGCCACTGCTACTATCATCAAATCCGGAATCAACCACATAGCATTGCGAATATTAGCGCCACAGTATTCTTCTAGCCACTATAAAAGAACAACTCAAAGTTCATGTGGTTTATGTTCCAAACTTTCATCACAGCCAGTTCGAATAAGAAACAATAGAGTGTCACTATTTTTCTACGGTAATATTTCCATATGTAAGTATTACTTAAACAGTTAAAAAAGTTTGTTTTTTTTATTGGTAATTTTTTGAGATAGCTTATATTTCAATAACGTCCTCAAAATGATACATTGGTGAATTTTATTCTCTTAAAGTTTTAAAAAGTGCCCGACATAGCCCGGCACTAATATTTCGGTTTTTTTTTATAGTTGATTTCCATATTAATTATTACAAAAAAAAAAAAAAATTGGCTGCTCATATTTGCTCCTTTTCAAAAATATTGGTCTAACAATTGCACATAAGTGCCCACAAAACATGCTCATTTACAGTCTTTACTAAAATTATATATTATTAAAGAATATACTTAAATATACATTACCTCATTCGTCATCTTGCTCATTCAACGTTCAAAAAGAGAAGAAAGATTCGTCAAGCACATCCAGCGAAAACAGTGAAATTTGAACTTGCAATATGTCACTTTATGTAATCAGTGTAACAATTCTTTTTTCAAAAATACATTTAAAAATTTAATTAAAAAGATCAATAATACTCAGTGGTGCATTTTTATTTACTCGTTTCATTCAATGCAATGTAGGCAGTAAAAATTTTAACTTAAATAATCGGCCACAATATACTGAAACACTATACGAGGCCTGTGAGAAAAGTATCCTACCTAATTTTTTTTTTTGCGAAAACCTGATGGATTTGGATCGAGCGTGCTTGAATGAGCCGACCTTGAACCTTTGTGCGTATGCGTGAATTTTTCCCGCCTCTCAATAGCGTCAGTTGCTGGCAATCAGCATTAGAGGGAGGTAGTGTGTTGTGCTCTCGTCGGTTTATGATTTGAAGGAAAATGACGAAACAACTGGAGCAGCGTTACTGCATCAAATTTTGCCAGAAACTGGGCGACAGCCAGGTGGAAACCATCAGTCGTCACAGTGGAAGCATTCCTCGTTACCACTACCAAAGAAGGCCCGCCAAGTGCGCAGCAATGTGAAAGCGATGCTGACTGCTTTCTTTGACTCTCGCGGTGTGGTACATCACGAGTATGCACCACAGGGTCAAACAATCACCAAAGAGTACTACAGGGATGTTCTCCGTCGCGTACGTAATGCAGTGCGGCGCAAGAGACCGCAGTTGTGGTCAAAGGCAATTGGCGCCTCAAAAACCCAACTTGATTCAGACTCCCTTGGTACAACAGGCTCCTTATTCTCCTGATCTGGCCCCCTGCAACTTTTGGCTGTTCCCCAAACTCAAGAGGCCATTGAAAGGAACGCGATTTCAGACAAGAGAGGACATTATGGCTGCAACGACAGCCGAGCTAAACTCCATTCCGAAAGACGCTTTCCAGGAATGCTTCCAACAATGGCGGCACTGCCGGGAGCAGTGTGTGGAGTCCCAAGGAGACTACTTTGAGGGTGATTAGGTTTCCAATGCTCCAGGTGTGTAATTTTTTTTTCCCGCCCGAAGGTCTGATACTTTTCTCACAGGCCTCGTATTATAAGGTGCGTAAAGAAAGTATAGACACTTCCCAAATTGCTGGTTTATTTAAATAGCACAGTTTAAGCAAAAAAATTAATAATGACATATAATAATCAACCAAAAGAAATGCCAATCATGCAAAAAAATAAAAAATTATCTGATAGTGATTAAGAAATGCACAAAAAACTCTAGTTTGATGTTTTGCTACAAGAGGAGATTTCTTGTATTCTTTCATGGTAAAAGATAATAAAATTGATATTTAGTATCAGGAAAGTATTCAACACTACAGTATATGAAATCAACTTCCGATTTGGTGCTATTTCCCCTTTAAATTTCCACTCCCCCCCCCCCTCCCCAGTAAGTAATGCTCCTGCGTCGCTCCCAATTTCTTGGCACTGTGTACATGTATATACAGGGTGCGGCAGTTATTTGAGAACACGTGAGTATGATACAATACGTCATACTATTTAACAATTCCGAAACGAGGCAGATAAACATGGTGGATCTAAAGATAACCCAGCAAATGAAATGATATGCTGTCATTGTCTCTTTGGCTGCACGACACTCCAACTCCGAGATTACTGCATTCCTGAAAGTCGTCCGTTCATTCATGTTCCAAGTTCGGGGAGAACTGAATGCTGCCAGTGGTGATGTACCAACCGTTTCACAGAGGAAATGACTTTGCTCGGACCGTATCAGGACGCCGGAATTCATCCGTTCTGTCTGAGCTGCAATCGATGAGGACTCTGAGAAGTCCATAAGGGCACTCGGGGGGGGGGGGGGCGCTGCAGGTTAATGAGGCGACCATTTGATGTGTGGTGCATGAAGACCTCCGTTACAAGTCATATGTATTAGGAGGGGACAGTTCATGTCCGAGACAACCAAGAAGAATTGACTGGACAGGGCCAAGAGCCTCCTCAAGCTGAAGCATCTGGAGGAACTAGGAATGCCGTGGTTCTTCTCCGATGAAAAATCTTCATGCAAGACCAGAAGGTGACCCGCCGAAATGATCGATGGCTATGTCAAACCCCCCAGGAAGTTCCAGTCGTCATGTATACGAAATTTCCAGCTGCAGTGATGGTTCTGGGCGTCATGAGCAGTGAAGGCGACGTGATGCCTCCACATTTCTTCCTTCAAGGTCTCAGGGTCTACGCTGCTGTTTACACCGATGTGTTGGCAAGAGTTGTGAAGCCCTGGAATACCGCTGTAGCATGTGGTAGGCCGTATGTTTTACAAAAGAACTCTGTTCCAAGTCATAAGGCCCACAGCACCCAAGCATGGATGACCACGAATCTTCACAACCACATCCCTCCCAACGTGTGCCCCCCCCCCCCCCTCTCAGCTCCCCTGATCTCAATCCTTTGGACTATTACGTCTGGGGCATCGTTGAGAGGGAGTCCAAAAAGCATCCACTCAACACCATTGAAGCTCTCAGGCCAGCTATTGTGGAGGCAATGGCAGAAATCCAGAAGACCCACCTCATTGCTGCCTGCCAGTGGTTCCAACATTGTGTGGAGGCTGTTGTTGCGGTGGATGGTGGTTTTATTGAATAACAATATGTACAGGGTGCGTAAGGTATTTGAGGGCACACCTTCGTTTGGCTACTGCTGCACTATAGTAAATTGTATGTCCTTTCTGTTTCCAGAAAGCAAATGTTTGACCATCAAGTAACACAAATTATGAAAAGATATGCAGTAATCATGGCAATAAAGGCAGAGCACAGCGATTTAGAGATATCAGGATTTCTAAAGGTCGCAAGATCATTCGTCCACAAAGTGCGGAAGGAGTTGGAGACCGAAGATGGCAATGTTGCACCAGTAGCAAAGCGTAAAGAGCATGCCTCATGCTCTGACATCATCAGAACACCTGAATTTATTCAGCAAGTGCAGCAGGCCATCGATGACAATCCCAGAACATCCATGAGGTCACTTGCCAAAGATCTCCATGTGTCGGAAGGAACAATCAGAAATGTTGTCCATGAAAACATCAGATATCACTCATATGTTATGCGAAGACTCTGCCCCAGCACACAAGTCTCGCATGACACAGGAATGGATGGCCAACAGCTTCCATGATCACGTAACCCCTAACCTTTGGCCTCCTAACTCCCCTGACCTGAATCAGTTTGACGACTATGTATGGAGCATTGTGGAGCATGAACATCCCCATAACACCAAAGATGAATTGAAAGCTGCCATTGTTCGAGTAATGACCAATATGAACCATGACCATTTGATTCGTGCATGTCGACTGTTTCGATCTCGCATTGAAGCAGTTACAGAAGATGAAGGCAGATTCATTGAATAGCCATATAACAAGAAGGTTTCTTGTGTATGCTCATGATATGTTTCGATAATAAAGTTCAGTGTTCTCCTCAGAAAATTTCATCTGGTGGGCGGTAAGCTAAAATAACCGGGCGGATAAAAATTAAAAACAAAAACAAATAAAATATTATGCAGTGTTGTGCAGTTTTTCGTGTATTCAGCCGGGCGGATGCCAAAATCAGCTGGGCGGCGCGCCCGTTAAAAAGGGCCTGGGGAGAACCCTGAAGTTATTATCTCGACTTACATCTCTGTTTTCTTTCTTGACGTGAATCTGTCCTCAAATACCTTACGCACCCTGTATTTTGTGGGAACCAGACATTTGCCACACTGGACATTTGCTCCTAACTGCTTATACTGCTTCAGTATCCTTCTTGTTCAGAATGTAATTAATAACTATAAAAGAAATCCAACTAACTATTCACATGCAGGAAATTAATTTTTTTTTATTAAGTAAAAAGTAAACAATAATACTAGAGTGTAAAAATTAAATAATAACATAAATACTATGGGATTAATAATTATAAAAGAATTATGACAAACTGATCACATACTGGAAATTAAATTTTTATTTAGTAGAAGGTAAACAATAACAAAAATATGATGGTGTAGGACTTTCAATTCAATCTGATAGCATGGTCTATACCGTTTAAAAATTCTGGCCATATCTGTGACAATTCACAGGGTCTTAAGCCGTCGCTTATGATATTGCGAGACATGTCTAATCTGCTTTTGCGGAGGTTGTCTGCGAGATGTTCTCAAGAAAGAAGCTTCGACTAAACTCTGATCTTTCTGTATATCTATCTTCAATCGCCTTCCAAATGGTTGGATGTGCATGTTCCACCAAATTATTAAAAGAAGCATATGCCAACCCTCGCAAAAATTATTTGTTCGATCCTCGTCGTAAAGAGTAGCTTGCTGGACATTCCACAGCTTCGGCGGAAACAAAGGTGGAATTGATCTTAACCTTCGAGCATAAAAATAGATAGAGGGGTCACCCTATTCATTGCAAAGGGAAGCCAGTGGCACCATAATCAATTAACTTGTGGATCAGCTGTGATAGGGCAAAACATTTCCTTGTTGGCATAGGAATGACTTGTGATTACATGTTATTTTAGCTTTATTCAATTATGTTACTGATCCCGCTCATTTTTAAATGTAGTTTGTGTATTATTTAATCACAATTAATGATACTTTACAATGTTATTTCTTATTAAGCGTCATTTTTACTTTATTTTATATTTAAAACTGAAAATGTACAATATTACGGGATATATGATCGGTTCAGAATAAAAAATTTTAATTTTTAAAAAAATAATTTGGCCTATTTTTATGTAAATATTTATTTTAATTTAATTCATAAATTTTTTACAAATAAAAAAATTAATTAAAAAATGATATCCTCTATCCAAAAGCACAAAATGTTCAACGAAAATTCTAATAAAAATATTGAAATAAAAAAAAGAAAAAAACAAGATAAAATTGTTTAATCTCAAAAAGTAAAATAAAATAAAGTAATATTTATTCTAACATTTCGAAAAAATACAAAAATGTTATAATGATATTAATAAGAACTCATATAAAAATTAAATTGTCACTATTAACCCATTTAATAAACGTTAAAATTTATTAAATATATACATTCTGTAAGATTCATTATTTTATGCACGTTGTACTGTATAGTGTATATAGTGTATAATTCTATAACGTCCATTTTAAGAAATTTAAACATTTCAACTGGATATACTGATGATGTCTGAAAGGATGAAAATCGATTTTATCTAAACATACTAATAAACCATTGTATTGTAAAATGGACAATATAGAATTATATATATATATATACATTTTGTAAATAATTATTTAGTTAAAAGTTTAAGGGAAATTAGATGTATATTCTATTGTATATTTAGTATAAATTCCATGAAATAATATTAATAAAGTAAATAAATAAATAGTTTAAAAAGGATTCTACTGGCCATAATTGAATTGGCTGTTTTGAACTATTTATTTATTTACTTTATTAATATTATTTCATGGAATTTATATCTACTTCTGTAAATAAGTTAATACATGTTATGGACTTATTATTTTTTTCTCATATCTTTGCGTGCAACCATAAGCTGACCATTTCGTTTCTGCCTCTATTTCTGTGCTAGAAGGAACAACCTTCTTATCACAGAAGGTTTGACAGATTAGTGTGTAGGGGCATCAGTATGCCCATGTCATGTGGCCTAATTCTGGTTCCATGGAACAAGAGGCTTTGCCCCCTCTATCTATTTTTATGCTTGAAGATCTTAACGTCTTCGGGAGAATTGTGCCGTCGAGCTGAGGTGGAGGTTGGACCCGGCAATAGCCTTGCACATAAGTGCTAGTGAAATAGTCCAGCAAATCCTGGAGTCCTTCAAAGTCAGGCACATTTCGCGAAAGATAATCTGCTACAACCTTTACATCTTCGACTGGCAGGAATGCCAATCCATCGATGATCCCACAAATGTGTCTTACCGTTTCCTGATCAAAGCTTACATCAAAGCTATTCAGAATATAGACACACCACATACGGATTCTTAAAGAAAAACTCATGAAGTTTATTGTGACACAGTTAAAGATGTTCAATATGCCCCCCTGTCGTGACACGGCATACATCAATGCAGTAGTCAAATTCGACCCAAACCTGCATTAACATGTCTCCATCAATCCCACGTATCGCTACCGTAATGCGTTCTTTCAGCTCGTCTAGGTCACGGGGAAGGGGTAGGGTGAAGACCTTGTCCTTTACACACCCCCATAAAAAGAAATCACAAGGTGTGAGGTCGGGGCTCCGCGGTGGCCGCTTTGCAAGTTCCAGGTTATTGTTTGCTCGACCAATCCACCGCTGTGATTTCTTGTTATGGGGGTGTGTAAAGGACAAGGTCTTCACCCTACCCCTTCCCCGTGACCTAGACGAGTTGAAAGAATGCATTACGGTAGCGATACGTGGGATTGATGGAGACATGTTAATGTGGGTTTGGGACGAATTCGACTACAGGGGGACATATTGAACATCTTTAACTGTGTCACAATGAACTTCAAGAGTTTTTCTTTAAGAATCCGTATGTGGTGTATCTATATTCTGAATAGCCTTGATGTAATAAATTTTTAAAAGTGTGAAGTTCTTTTGTAATCACCCTTTATAATTGCTGCTACCCCAGACACTGAACTTTTCGCCATGTGCTCTAGGTTAGGTGGTAAAAGCAACCACTGCATGAAACCTGAGCGTAAAACAAAAACAAGAAAAAATAAACAGTAATATAAAAAAAGAAAGAAAACTGCTGAAAAAATAATAAAAACCCGAGGTCCAAGCGTTGGTATTACAGCATTCATCACTGCTCGCTCTATGTTAGTTATTATTCACAAATAGTTATTATTCACATAAGTATTTATGTTATTATTTAATTTTTACACTCTAGTATTATTGCTTACCTTTTACTTAATAAAAAATTTAATTTCCTGTATGTGAATAGTTAGTTGTATTTCTTTTATAGTTATTAATTACATTCTAAACATGAAGGATACTGAAGCAGTATAAGCAGTTAGGAGCAAATGTCCTACACCCGTATTTAGTCCTTTGTACAAAAATGTAAATTGTATTAAAGGCTGTGGTATCTTAAGTGTCTGCTCCTTTTACCTGTGGACATCATTTTGTTCTCAAATACCTGCCGCATCCTGTATTATATTTTTTTATTAGGAAAAGTGACAGAAAACACACGACTTTTAATATGGCTGACTTGACTGGTGGAAATGGATTAGAAACACTGTTTAAGGATCCTAGGAGTTGCAAGATGCTCACTCGTAGCTGATTGGCTGCGCATTACGGGCGACTTCTGAAAATTCCCACACGAATGGAACTCCAATACCCTTGCCGTTGTCGCCTCTAACACGCTTTCCGCCACAAATTCGCTGTATGTGAAACGGCTCCAGCAACCAAAATAATGTCCAATGCACCAGATACGGTGAATTCGACGCAAAGTCGCTAAATGTGAACCGGCTTTAACAACTTTTTCGAATGTTTCCCGTCCTCCTCCCCCCCTCTCGTTTCTCCCCTTCCAACGGATGCTCAACATTGCCGTGGCAATTGAACTTCGGAGATGAAGCTCAAAGAAAATACTTCATAAAGTATAAAAAGTATATAAAATACAGGGTTAGCAAGAAATAAGTGTCCCACTTCGGACGGCTGTAGAATGCGTTCTATTGGTCCAAATGAGATAAAATTTGAACTACAGATAATTCAAATGATGTGCTTGACATTTATTCAATACAAAATTTTAGTACAAAAATCTGCCGATAGGTGGCGCTGTAATACACATAACCCTATTTCGTATGCTTTATCAATCTTAAATAACATAATAAAGTATGCTTCATACAAAGGAATTCCATTACAGCTGCAATGGCGTTCTGCTGGTTCTGGTAAAACAATTTTACCAGTACAGTAAAATCCCGTTACAACTACCTCACTTTAACATACGTTTCAAAATAACGTACAAATTTAAAATCTCTGGGTGATCTAGGTATTTTTAATGCTAAAAAGTTTCAGTTTAATGTACATTTCAGATTAACCAGCTAATTTTACGGTCCCTCAGTTAAATTATCACTTCATTAGGCCCATTTTACAGTCATGCGGATGCTGCACCCACATGTGATGTTTTCACAGTAAAGCGGGTTAAGGGGCGGATGCAGCTGAAAATAGCCTGGTTTGAGGGTTTAAAAAAGGCATTGCTGGACAAATACATTATGAGCTTGCTGCAATTAAAAGCTGCTGAGCGGACTGGGAATCCCAATCTGCCAATCAGGCAGCATCCTGGGATTCTTTATGCTTCTTTCCCCTCTCGATATATCGATATTATCGCGACCGATATTATGGTTATTTTCCAAAATATAGGGGAAAATGAATAAAATACTAAAAAATCTATCAAAAATTTAAAAATACTAAAAAAATCTACTAGATGCAAAAAATACTGTTTCTTTGTCCGCACACGGAATCCATGTGACTGTGAAAGCAACACTATTTTTAATGGCATTTCCTGAGGCGGAGGACCCGCTTTGCAGAGGGGCAATGAGACTGCTCTGCTTTCGGACGATCCGCACTGCTCTGAAGCCGCCCAAAGTGGCAACAGAGATTCGTCTGCATGACTGTGAAACGGGGCTTACAACATACATCTTTCGAAAGTCTTGCTCTGATTGGTCAATACAGCCCATGCGAAAGTGGCAAATGGCAATGTATCAAAATGAAACGATACGTCATCACTTAAGCCATTGGGCTAATTCGCATTTCATTTGGTTGGTCAGTGTAGCATATATAAATCATCTCTGCATGCATCTCAGTCGGAGCATCTTTTCAACAATTTAATTCTTGTAGCAATGGAGGCTATAAAAAGTTTAAGTAATTATTTTGCACATTATATCGGTGCACGGGACTCATTTCACTTCATTATGTCTGATATGGAGGATTTTTTGGAGAGGCAAGTTATGGAAAGAAAGCAGTCATTACAGATTTTTTTTTAAAAAAATTAATCAACTGTCTTACTACATGTATTCGGTATTTGTATTGAATAAAATAAAACACTACACTTCATGTATTCTTTCTGTGCACATACTATCGTTAACAAGCCTCCCCCCCTCCCAGTTTCAGATTAATATACACCTCGGATTAATGTCCAAATTACAGTTCCCTTGAATACGTTATAACGGGATTTTACTGTAGCGCTTTTTCAGGCAACGTAGGCATGATGTGCAGAGCAGTAACTAATGCTCGTGCAGAATCCGCCGTCTTTTTATCTGAAGAATAATGCTAATAGGCATGCACTATAATGCACATGATGTTTCACATTTTCCATATAGGCAAAGAAATACCATTTGTGTTAGAGCGCCATCTATTGAATTATCTGTACATGTAGTTCAAATTTTATCTCATTTGGACCAATAGAACGCATTCTACATCCCTCTGAAGTGGGAAACTTACTTCTTGGTAACCCTGTACTTAATAACACCTTAAGGCAAGATAATTGCAAAAGACACATTTACTCAAAATGCAACAGTACAGTGCTGGACATAATAATAGGACCAGTCGAAATACAAAACACAAAATACTTTTATTTAATTTTTTTAAATATTTTCTGTTTTTTAACGTATAAATAATTTTATTTGTGAAAGGAAATAAAAAAATAAAAAAAAGTTTTGACAAAATTCAGTTTTTTTTAATAATCTCTATAGAAAGCAGTGGACAAAATTATAGGACCACAATGTTTTTTAAGGAAAATAATTAATATTTAGTTTGTTTACCATTTAAACTTAATACTTCAATTAAACGCTTGGTCATTGTCTGACTCAAGTTTAACAGTCTTTCACAAGGAATCTCATCCCATGCTTTTTGAATGGCACATTTTAAGCCTTTTGCATTCTCAAATTGCTTTCCATTTGTGTATACACTTCGTACAAGATCATCCCATAAATTCTCAATTGCATTGAGATGAGGACTGCATGCTGGCCAGTCCAACACGGTCAGTCCTTGATCACAAAACCACTCTTGCATTGACTTTGCTTGGTGGATAGGTGCATTATCTTGTTGAAATACGATGTCCGGATCATTCAATTCATCTCTAAATGGCAATAGGTAATTTCCTAAAATGTCCTGATAATCGTCGGCTGTTGATTTCTCTTTGACAAACGCTAAGCTTGATTTTCCCTTTGCTGAAAAAGCAGCTCAAATCATCAAGTTGCCTCCACCTTGAACACGTTTTGAAAGAATTTTTTCTGAACGTCGAAGATCATGCCATTAGAACCGTATGCCATCAGGCCCATCCAATTAAATTTTTTTTCATCACTGAAGATGGTATGGTTCCACATTTCACTATTTCCAATATACCATTTTGCAAATGCCAATCCGTCTTTCATATGTTTTGAAGTTAACTTTGGCTTTAACTTCATTTTTGTATACATGTGGCTTTTGGATGTATGGAGTATACGGCGTATTGTTCTAGGTGAAACAGGAAGATTCAGAGATGAAGTGATGCTTGATGATGTTGAGCCAGTATCTGATGCCATTCGAAGGATAGCACGTTTGTCTCTTTCTGACACCTTACTGGGTCTTCCAGGACGGCAAACGTTTCCATACTTCTCAGGATTTTGTAGAAAATTATGCACAACAGTCTTTGACCTGTTAATTAATGCTGCAATCTCCCTTTCGCTTTTCCCACAGTTATGATAGGCAATAATTTGAGCTTGCTGTTTGTCAGTTAACTTTGTACCATGTCCCATTGTTCGTTTGCAGTCAAATCACATTGATTCTCTTTTTTTATTAATGATTACAGTAAAAAAAAAAAAGCACCAGACATGCAAATTTTTATGGGAAAATACATTATTCCTCAGGGTGGTCCTAAAATTTTGTCCACTGCTTTCTAAAGAGATTATTAAAAAAAAACTGAATTTTTTCATAACTTTTTTTTTATTTTTTTATTTCCTTTCACAAATAAAATTATTTATACGTTAAAAAACAGAAAATGTTTACACAATTAAATAAAATTATTTTGTGTTTTGTATTTCGACTGGTCCTATTATTATGTCCAGCACTGTATTTGATTACTGAAAAAGTTGAGATAAATGAATAAAGTGTTATTTTCATTGCTTTAATAAATGAAAATAAAGAAAACAAATGATTTAAGATCATAAAAGAAAATACTGAACACAAATCAATCTTAACTGAATCACAGAATATTAATTGATGGTAGGCAATTCACACAGATTCACATAATGTAATGTGGATCTGTCGTGACATATTTTAGTATGTCACAAATTGAAGACTCCATTTGATATTCTCGTAAACGCATTGACAAGTGGTTTCTTTGCAGTGGACATTTTGGACCCACAATTCTTTCCTCATTCGTAAGACTTTTATAAAATTTCCTTTGGGGTTTTACAATAAACGAGAAGGTATTATCGATGCATTGGTCAAGCTGACATCACCAGAGGGAAAAAATAAACTACTGTATTAAGAGTTACAATTTAACGCTCAAAAAATGCATTCATTTTCATTTACGGAGAACCATTTCATCAGCTTTAGCTAAAGTTTGTGTCACTTTGGGATTAAGGGTTGATGATTTCAGTCAGGAATTCCTCGTACAAGGTGAAGTTTGCAACCTAGACTTAATACATGGAATCCATGGGTGTAGGATAATATGGTACTGGTGAAAATGGTCCCAAATGCAAAGTAGGAGATAATGGTCCCATATGTTCAGCATAGGTCATTTATAACTTTTATAAATGATAAATGTGATGGCCATTTAAATCTGATTTCTTTAAATATATGTATTATAAAAAGATCTGATTAGTTGGGAACAACTTGACCACTCACTTTACAGTCCAGACCTCGCGTCCAGTGGCTACCACCTGTTCTGGGAGCTAAAGGAGATCATCGGCAGCCTGCATTTCAGCGACGATGAACAAGTGAAAACTGCGTGATTTTCTTCACCGGTGGCAGCTTCTATGACAAGTGCTTAAATAAACTTGGAAATTATGTGGGAAAATAGTTAAAGGTACATAGAATCTGGTAAAGAAAAAAATTTGAAAATATTTATAGCAGTTATTTATAGCAGAGTAGGAGTTGAATTCTGTATTATTAATTTAATATTTTAACAGTGACTTTTTTTTTTTCTTTTACCTGTTTTTAATATTTATTTTATTTCTATTTTTTTGCATTAAAATGGAGTTATCATTTTTTTAAATTAATTATATATATAGCAGTTTTGTTTTTATTGCAAAACGAACTTTATTTTGCGAATAACCCTCGTATATACAAGGGACTATCAAAAAGTTCCCGGAATTGTAGTCTGGCCGGTGAGCGCCGTAAGTCTGGAAAACGCCGCTCTGTAATCAGTGCCCTCTACATCCCAAACGCGCGCACGTGTGGTTGCATCGTGTTCGGACGTGTCATTCGGGAGCTGTAGCAGGTGCTTGTTAGAGGATGTAACACACGTTGGTGCGATGTTACAGCTTGAGCAGAGAGCATGCGTCAAGTTCATGTTCAAGCTGGGAAAAAATGCTATGGAGACAGTGCAAGCACTGAAACAGGCATATGGGGATAGTGCCCTTAAGAAATCAGCTGTGTTTGATTGGTTCAACCGGTTTAAGGCCGGGCCAGGACAGTCTTGAAGATGAGCTGCGGTCGGGAAGACCAACAACCTCTGGGCAACCTGAAAATGTCGCAAAAGTGCTGGATTTGGTGCGTACTGATCGGAGGATAACCATCAACGAAGTGGCTTCAGAAATGAACATTTTTTTTGGGTCCGCTCACGCGATCTTGGTTGAGGAACTGGGGATGCGATGGATCTGCACGAAGTTCGTACAAAGGAAGAGATCGCACAGGCTTTCCAGGAGTGGCAGTCTCGTTGGAATAAGCGTGTGTGTGTGTGTGTGCCCAAGGAAAGTACTTTGAAGGGGATTAAGGCCGCGATGTGCATACTGTATCCAGCCACCGGCCAGACTACAATTCCAGGAACGTTTTGATAGTCCCTTGTATATACAAGGTGACAATTATTGAGCTGTATGAAATAAAACATCAAATTTTCAAAAATACCGAGTTCAAAAAGTTTATTCAAATGTTAAAAGTAACTACAGACATTCAGATTTAGTTTATGATATGTTCGATATGCTTGCCATCAATGGCAATGATGTGGCGCAGACGAAGAGCAAAATTCTGCAAAACTCGCTGAAGTGTCAAGATATTGATGCTTTCGATGACCTCCTGAATGTCTGTTTTGAGCTCAGCGATGGTTTAAAGATTTTAATGTTTAATTAAAATAACATTGTTTCATTTAAAATAACGGCTTTATATGCAAGAAATAATACAAAAAATAAACTAAAAATCTAATGATGCGCCCAACGCCTCATAAAAGTTCTTCCATGGTTTTGCGTCCTCCTTATTGGGAATAAAGATACAGTGCTCCCTCTATACAGGGTGGTCCATAAGTCTGTCTCCCCCCCCCCCCTTATTTTATGAACCGAAGCAGATATGTCAATTTTGATGAATCCAATGAATAGGAAGTTGTGGGTGGCCTATCCCATGGTGCACTTTTCATCATCCCAAATATGCAAATTAGGACACATTCAAAATTTATGTCAAAAACCGTAAGGAATAGAGAAAAAATCCCAGACTTATGGACCACCCTGTATAACGGAACTTTACATAACACCAAATTTATAACGGCAAGTCCATATAACGAAGTTTTTTTCCGGAAAATAAAACCATGGAAGAACTTTAACGCATCATTAGATATTAATTTTTTTTTTTTTTATTCTGATATAAATGGCCATCGCATTTATAATTTATAAGATTGATAAATGATTCATGCTGAACATATGGGACCATTATCTCCTACTTTGCATTTGGGATTGTTTTCTCCAGGACCATATTATCCTCATACAGAATCCATAGCTGTTATCTTTATACTTATTAATTCAACAGCAAGCCATTGGAACTACCTTGGCAAACTTCTGTGTATCATTCCTGTATCCCTAACTCAACATGAGGGTGCATTCAGATTATGATGATTTGTTAGCGTATATATCGGGTAAAAACGGTCATGAAATTTCTGTAAGAAACCATTGAAGGGAAAAGTTTCATCTACATAAATTTTGTTTGCATGTGCGGACTTAAACAAATCTGTCAAGATGCATGTTCCTTATAATTCTAACCAATAGGTGATTTTACACTTTTAAAGCCAGAAGGATCAAAGATTCCAGTGTTAAAAGGTTCAGCTTTTCAAAGGGGTAGTGCGTTAGGTTCTGATTTTTTGTTGTTGTTTTTTTTTTAACGTCCATTTTAAATGATATAGTGAAAGGGCAAAACCTCAATGAGAGTTGGAGAGTCAGGAGATAGTGCATTACAGGAAATGGGCACCAGGATACAGAAAGGTCGAGGGTGTGCTAAAAAAGCAAAATTTATGATTTCAAGTTTATTTTACTGCACTTGTGAAATATACGTACGCGTTCTGGTGTCAAAATTTGTAATGAGGTGTTGGGGACGGCTCTTCGCTAACTCAGCTCAAGCGGCTCAAGTTTTCACGATGGAGGGTTTGCATACGATATTTGCAATACGAAAACAGGATAGAGTTGATGTTGCCTAAAATTAAAATCTATTGGCATACGGAAATAAAACGGGGAATGTCTGATAAAGCTTACAAATACTTTATGTAAATAAAAAAAATTAATTTAAGATCTGGTTCAAGAAAACCTAGCCTTGGCTCTCATGTGCTCCTGAGCCAGTGTCATTATTTTGTATAAACAGTTTTTTTTTCATCTTCGTCCATCTAATGTTTATTATGGATGCTCTGCAGGGTAAGATATATGGATATTGTTAATAGCAAAATCACTTTTTACATCCAGCTTTATTTTAATAATCCACTGCTTTCTGATAAAAATTTTTCTTGAAAATCTATTCCAGGTGTAGAAAATTTTTTTTTACCCTTGAACTTACTGCATCCAGATACAAAACGACTCCATTGACCCATTTCTGTTGGGTTTATTTTTCTAATTTAAGTATTGGCATTCTTAAGAAATATTAGCACTAGACCTTGACCATACCCATGTTGGGGTTATTAAAATTGTTACTAGATGGCAGAGCAGCATTGTAAAACTTGTGAATTATTCATTACATTCTCATTTTCTTGCAAAAACAGCCAAAAGTACACAACTTGGAACTGTTTCTGCTTTAAAAAGAAGAAACGTGAATAACGCAAAGAATAACACTTGGCTCTTTAACAAATAAAGGAGAATCCGAGAAATGATATGGTAAACAAGAAAATATCTATTGCCTAACGCGTTTCGAAAGTCCTCATCATCAGAGGCATCTTGTTACAAGTTTAAAGCTGGGAAGCCTGTCCCTTTTATAACGATAGAAATGGCGGACCTAGTCGAGAGCTTCTTAAAGCGCTGACCTATTGAGGGGCTCTTCCGTTTTGTTGCTGGTCTTTCAGTCCAATCAGGTAATTGATCATTCCATCTCTCTCAAAGGATGTAGCCATTAAGAAGAAGGATATCACTGCGTCGGTGGTGTCTCCTAATCTCCATTTCTTCTTTGATTAGAATCTTGCCCTTGGTGTATCCCTTCCATAGGATTTCCATGCATAACATCCGATGTCCAGTCTTGATGAGGTGGTCTGCATATGCAGATTTTCCATCTCCATTTCTCCATGATCAGTAGTGTTCCTTGAACCTCTCTTGGAAAGATCTGCACGAAGATCCGAGGTAGACTGCCTCACAGTCTGGACAGCACAGTCTGTAGACACCTGCCAGTTGAAAAGGGTCCGAGCCGTTTCTTCGGGATGGGTTCAGAATCCTTCTGATGTTGTTGGTTGTGTGGAAGGCAATACCCAGGTCTTGTTTTTGGAATAGTCTCGACACACGGTAAATGTTCAGTCCTGTGTACGTGAAGGTGACAAAGTTTTTGGGTTTTTAGTTATTTTCTGTCACTTGGTTACTTAAATCTTTGACCACGTCTCGGAATATGGATTTAGTGGCTCGTCTAGGGAAATGGTTAATCTTAGCTAATTCAGAAATGGTGGCTATTTCATACTTACGGGTTTTGTCATCTATAGGGTATGTAAGAGCTCGTCGAAACCTGTGCCGTATTGCCGCATTCGCATGAGTTTTCAGGTGCATTGAGTCGTACAGGATGATGTTGGCTGTTGTCCAACTCTTCCTATATATGTCAAAGGAAAGTCCATTTGCACCTCTTTTAACATGGAAATCTAAATAGTTGATCCCGTTGTCCACTTCCACCTCCATTGTGCGTTGTAATTTTGGGTGAAAGGAGTTGAATTTCGTCAATAAAGCGTCTTCAGAACAAATCCTCATGTTAGGTATGATTAGGGTGTCATCCACGTATCTCCTATATAGTGAAATGGCTCCTTTGTTAATCATACCATCAATTCTGTGTTCTTCTAGGTTTTGTAGAAAAATTTCGGAGATGATAGGGCTGGCAGGCGATCGCGTAGCTGTTTTTGTAGCTATAAGTGTTAATTACTATACTTTGCCCCACGAAAGTTTGACTGGGCATGTCCAATTAAATTTCCAATTTCAATTGTTAGACATGGTTAATTTTATTTTGCAACTGTATCTAAAACTTTAAATCAGAAATTTAATTGGGAATGCCCAATCAAACTTTCATTGAACAGAGTATAATGCATTCACTTTACAGTTTTATCTACCAGCATCAGTGATATGGCAAGTTAAATCTTAATAAACTGTCCTGCGAATATAATAATGTACAGTAATAATGAATGATACTGGAGGGAGGGCTCCAAAACTGCACTATTTAATAAACGACGTTGTAAGTTAATTAAGGAAAACAAAAGAGAAAAAATTAAATTGCAACGTCCTTTATTAAATTTAAAAATGTTGTAATTTAATTTTTTCTCTTTTGTTTTCCTTAATTAACTTACTCTGCCAGCATATAATTTGCTTTTTATGTGGTCATAGTGATTTAGATTTTCTATTGAATTGTGTATATTTTTGTCAGATGATATGCAAAGAGGAAATATTTCATTTCAGCAATTCCATAGAGCATTATTCTATACCATATGATTCCACAAGATAGTAACAAACTTTGTAAGTGATTCCATGTAAAAAAACAAAAATGATCTTTTATAGGTAGTGCCATTCCACAGTATTTGCTTATTATTTTGTTTTTTGTCTATCATGGTTCTGTTCTATTGAATTCCGAAACCCCAGAGAGACTTATGCATCAACTTGTGAACAAAGAATAGGAAACCACAATTCCAAAAGTTTTTCTATAGAGGAATTTGTTCATATTCTGGCAATCTGTCTACGTTTGAGGCTTCTATTGTTACCCATCATTCTGTATTTAAAAACAATAAACTTTATACAACACTGTTTCAGTTGAAGCCTTCAAGTGAAAACAAAGAAATAAACATGGGAAATTAAAGGTTTGAGCCAGGTGCTAGCCTTATGATGTGTTTCTTTAATTGAAATACAATGGGCTCAGACAACACCACCTAGAGATAAGGCCTGTGCACAGCATCATCAAACATAGGCAGACAATGTTCTTATTGATTTTTTTTTTTGTCTTCTATATTGTATGTTTTAGACTACCCACTATAAAATCTCATTTTTATAAAAATTCCTTTCTTTTACTGAACGATAACAATAGTAGTTATCCTCACTAAAGCCATAACTCTTGCCTATCAACCAACACCACCAAATGTCCAGAAAAAGGGGAGGGTCCTTAAACCAAAGCCAGATGACTTGAAGATGTCCTGAGGCCAGGATGAAAGATCTCGTCTTTCTTCTCCTTTTAGTTCCTTTTTATTTATTTTTATCATTTTTTATTATTATACAGGGTGTCCCATGTAACCTGTACCAGCGAAGGTCTGTTGTCTGGGGACACCAATACCTATTGATTGGACCCCATGTATGTTCCGCGATTTTTTGTAGTTTTCGAGATATGAATTTTTTTGTTTTATTTTCAGATTTTTTTAAATTTTGGACGGTTTCAGCTATAACTTTTTCTGTGAAGTGATTCTTTGAGCTTTTCTTTGTTAGTATTAAGGCTAGCTTGTGTGTTTGTCTGTAACAACACTAAACACCAAAATTCTAACTACTACTACCTCAGATTTTGATCACAAAATTAAAATTTCTGTTTGAGAGAAATTGTTACTTGGTTTCAACATGAAAAAAAACAACTTAACCCTGATTGAATAACTTCCTGATAATTTTAAAAAACTTTATGGGTTCCTTAGCTCTCAAAATAACACAAAAAAGATGGGTACTTTATAGGGCATTTTTACGCAAAAACGGAGTTTAAAGTTGATACGGTCGAAAATAGTGAAATTAGAAATGTTAAATAAAAAAATGTAAAAATAACGTATTTAAATTCAAATCATAATTATTTTTTCACATTGTGCTAAATAAAACAACAGAAATAATCTTAAGAAATCATTTATTTATTACTGTTTTCACAATAAATGTTCAAAGTCAGATTCGGATGTCACTTTATCAACACGCCAGAACATGATATTTCAGTGCGACGGTGCCCATTGCCACTTTGCAAGAGATGTTAGAGGCCAGTTGAACGAGCATTTCCCAGAGAGGTGGATTGGCCGTAATGCACCAATCGCCTGGCCTCCAAGGTCCCCTGATCTGAACCCCATAGATTTTTTTATCTGGAGATGCTATATGGAATTGGTGTACCATCACGAATTCTCGAGTTTGGAGGAGTTAAAAACTAAATTAAATGAAGCTCAAGAAATAATACGACAAAAAACCCAACCTTCCGAGATTTGCGTCGGTGCCGTCTGTGCATTGTGGCAGTTGGCAGGCACTTTGAACATTTATTGTGAAAACGGTAATAAATAAATGATTTCTTAAGATTATTTCTGTTGTTTTATTTAGCACAATGTGAAAAAATAATTATGATTTGAATTTAAATACGTTATTTTACATCAACTTTAAACTCCGTTTTCGTGAAAAATGCCCTATAAAGTACCAACTTTTTTGTATTATTTTGAGAGCTAAGGAACTCAGGAAGTTATTCACTCAGGGTTAAGTTATTTTTTTTCAAAGTTGAAATCAAGTAACAATTTCTCTCAAACAGAAATTTTACTTTTGTGATCAAAATCTGAGCTAGTAGTAGTTAGAATTTTGGTGTTTAGTGTTATTACAGACGAACACACATGCTAGCCATAATGCTAACAAAGAAAATCTCAAAGAATCACTTCACAGAAAAAGTTATAGCTAAAACCGTCCAAAATTTAAAAAAATCTGAAAATAAAACAAAAAAATTCATATCTTGAAAACTACAAAAAATCGCGGAACATACATGGGCTCCAATCGATAGGTATTGGTGTCCCCAAACCACAGACCTTCGCTGGTACAGGTAACATGGGACACCCTGTATAATGTACAGCAGATAAATAAACCCACTATTATTATACAATAGTAGTGATCCTTTATAATGCTGTATGTCACTGATATAAACAGTCGAGTCACATTATTGTGACCACCTCCTATTTATGATGTCATCACTAAATAAATGAGGCAATAAATGACGTGTCGTCAGGAGATTGGTTGAATATGTACAGTGTGTTGTAGACATTCAAAATACATTTTATTTGTTGAAATGCAGAAACGGATTGATTTATCATAAGTACAAAAAGGAATGATTATTAATTAGCGGAAGAATGGAGCTACTTATTGGTTTCACAATGTCCGTGCGTCCGTTCGTCCCTTTCATAATTTCTGCATTTTTTGAGGTAGAAGGTTGAAATTCGGTATGTAGCTTACTATGGGCATGAGTACCTTCACCATTTAGTTTGGTTTTGATTGTCCCACTTGGGTCGGAAATACGGGGGGTACTGATCTATAGATGTGGTATTTATGCATATAAAGGAGTGAAATTCGGTATGCAGATTCCTCTAAGCAAGATTAACATTACTATGAAGTTTGGGCCAAATTTTCCCATTTGGGTCAGAGTTGTGGGGGTGGCAGTCACTTGGTATTTAGAACTATGGCAACATATGGTGTGTGATATATCATTCGATCGAAAATGATGAGAAAGGAAAGAGGATAGGGTTCTTTTATATTTTCTAAATACTAAGTTCTAGAAAATAATTTTTTTGATAAAAAAAATTGGGGGTTAAAAAGTGCAGATGAAGAGCTAAAAATTAACTCAGAACTTCCGTTACTTTCCTATACCTTCCTCAGGAGGCTTAATTTCTTGTTGGCTTTCGGGCCAAGGCTGGCAGCATTTCAGAAACTGCAGTTTGTGAACTGTTCGGATGTTGCTGTAATAAAAGTCCACAGAAAACAGATATAGCTGCTATTATGCTGGTTACATCTCTGCTGTCTGACACATTTCTGTGTAAGGTAAAGAGTTCCAATGAAAAATTATTGTCAGAATCAAAGTAACTAGATGGTCCATTGTTGTGCTCCTATCTGGTTACATCAAAGTAACAAAGTGGTCCATTGTTTTCATAAAAGGCAAAGAGACTCGTGGCACTTTAATGTGATCCTCAAATATCTGCAACAGTAATTTCCCAGTATGTTGCATTTCAGCTTCCTTATGAGATGTTTGTGAACTTTCTAGATGTTGTGATAAAAGTGTACCACACATGACAAAATGGCACTATAGAAAATAAGCAACGTGAAAATTCTGGTGTCCCATGAGCCATAAATGAAAGAGTGGAGCGGGGGCTGCAGCGTTGTGTTTGGATGAATCAATGTGCTATAGTGCAGCAACTTACTGCCCAAACGAACTAGGGGGCTACTGCAAGTTGTGCCCCGCATGACAATTCTGCGAATGTTGCTGTGTATGGGTTGCCTCAGATGGATGGCGACATCAGCTGTGCATCGGCGGAAGAAGCTGGAATTAATATGACAGTACTGATACGGAACATCCACTGATTGGCAAAATGTTGCCTTCTCAGTGAATCACGTTTTTTTTACTCCATCTGACGGATGGACATAGATGCATACAGCAAGAAACGTCAGAAAACAAACACCCTTCGGCCATTTGTGGATGGCGGAGGCAGTGTAATGGTCTGGGGAATGTTTTCGTGGCATTCTCTGGGTGCACGGCAATATGAATCGACTTAGGTGCATGTCAATCCTTACTGACTATGTATAAGGCATGTTCAAATGAAAGTATTAATATTTACCTTTGTTTATATGAAAGAAGAACATCTTATAGTCACTATTAGAGACGCACAGTCCTACAAAAAATCTCTACCTGCCGCAATACAGGACTCTCACTGGGGCATCATTTGGCTAATACCGTCCGCAAAAAAGTCTGTTTTCTGCTGCTCTCTGAACCATGCCCGAACATCGTCCTTAACCTCCTCATCATTGCCTTCTTTAAAGGACCAAACACATGAAAATCACATGGTGAGAGGTCTGGGCTATAAGGAAGGTGTGGCAGAACTTGCCACCACATTTTGGTTATTGCTTCCTGCACCAGTCTCGCAACATGTGACCTAGCATTGTCCTGGAGGAGGATCACCCCAGGACGCTTGTTTTTCACAGCTTGACGCAAGTTCTGCAGTGTCTTGGTGTATGTGATAGCATTAATACGTGTTTTGGGTTCCTAAAGCAGAGGACCGTCTGAATCAAAGAAACACGTAAGCATAACCTTCCCGGCCGAACTTTGCGACCTGAATTTTTTGGGCCGTGGTAACGATAGATGCTTCCACTGCATTGTGGATCCCTTCTCGGAGGGTTCCCAATAATGGCACCGGGTCTCATCTACCGTGATAATCTTCTTCAAAAACACTTCCCCCTCACGACTGTAACATACCAGATGATCCAAAGAGTAGCCGAAACGCAGCCCTTTGTGCTCTTCCGTGAGCATTCGGGGTACCCACTGATAGCAGACCTTGACATATCCCAGGCTTTTCACTACAACATATGTGGAACCAATACTGACATTGTGATCCTTCGTAAGTGACCGTATGCTGATTAGCCTGTCCTCAGGCGCTACAGCCCGAATCACTTTCATTTGAACATGCCTTATACATAGACCTTGATGCATCTTCTAGCACAACAATGCGACATCTCATACAGCTGGAATTGTACGTGAGTAATTAGAAGAGCACAAAAAAGACTTCACTGTACTTCCCTGGCCCCCAAATTCCTCGGACTTAAATCCCAATTCAGCATCTATGGGACACCTCGACTGGGTTATTCGCTCCATGGATACTCCACCTCACACCCTCCAACAACTGTCAACTGAACTGCAGTCAACGTGGCTCAGTATCCCTGTGAACACTTTCCAGCACCTCATTGAATGTCTCCCAGCCTGTCTAGCCACTGTCCAAGCTGTACATGTGGTTATTCCGGATATTAACATGTGAATTGCAGTAGAGTTGCATTAATGTGAACCTTACTTAGCAAATAAAAATGAATCCAACTGTTAATTGGGCTATAAACAATAAATAACATTATACAATGGATCTCTACCACATGTTTATTGAAAAAAATTAATATTCTCTGAAGCTGAAATTGTTTGTTTTTTTTTTTATTTATTATAAAAATTTTTCTAGTATCTCATCAGTCAGACACAATATTTTCAACGTTGCCAGTAAATTCCAGTTAGTAAGCTTAAATTTTATAATTGTAAAATAATGATTGCAAAGCCTTCCAAATCCCCTCCTTTTTTATATAAAAAGACTGGAAAAAAAAAAAGAAAAAGCAATACATGCTAACTTTTCTTATGCGTGATTATTTTTGGGAAGGGGATATCTAACAAGGTGCAAAGTTTATTTCTTATCGGACGTATTTCTTCAACAGGATTGTTCCACGTTGTTTCAGAAAGCAGAGTCAGAATTTCTTCTTCGGCATCTTCCCTGTATAAGTTTTCATAAGTGATCAAAGCTTCATATAATTTACTTGCAGCTTCTGCTCTTACTCGAGGGTATTTATTACACAAATAGATCATCACTTGTGTACGAGCTCTTTTAGAAATAACTTCGTGAGCTTGGAACAGTCCACAGAAAACGGATATAGCTGCTATTATGCTGGTTATATCTCTGCTGTCTGACACACATTTTTGTGTAAGGGAAAAGAGTTCCAATGAAAAATTATTGTCAGAATCAGACAGGAGAACATCAAAGTAACTAGAGGTCAATAAGTGATCCATTGTTTTCATAAAAGGCAAAGAGACTCGTGGCACTTTAATGTGATCCTCAAATATCTGCAACAATAATTTCCCAATATGTTGCATTTCAGCTTCCTTATGGGATGTTTGTTTCAAAAACAAAAAAAAGGAAGAACTTGAACGATTTGCCTGAAATAAAAATTAAATTATTCAGAAATAATATTTTTATAAATATTATATCCAAATACTTTGTAATATTTCAAGGGGAAGAAAATACATTACTTGAGATTTGGTAAGGCCACCCACACTGACAGTCAAGCCTAGCAATACTTTATATCTGTACTCTGGTAGGGCTAGCAGCTGTGTAAAATAAGGGAAAGTTTCCACAGGTAAATTGCAGTTTAATGATTCACAAATTTCTTTGGAAAAGATCTTCAAGACTTCTTCATATTGAGGAATATGAGGGATGGTGGGAGAGCTGCATATTTCATGAAAAATAAAAGTATTATTAAAAAGAATATGAAAAGAGCATAAACTTTTCTTAAACATAAAATAATTCAAAATATGGAAAGAAACAATAAACTAGGTAAAGCAATAAGGAATAATTTAATAAAGCCAACACATTTCAACAACTGGTATACAAAGTGAAGGAAGGAAACCCAAATCAAGGATAAAGTTCCATCAATCAGAGGCAACCCCACTGGAAGATAGTGGTGGGGTCACTTCCCATTGGTGAATTACAATCGTGGAGAAAGAAAAAAAGTACACAAGAAATACAAGATGGTGGATTACAAAAAATCATGAAAAGCATTTACTTATGAATAACGCCAAAATTGGATTTAACTGATTATGTAACAGTTCGTGGGGGGGGGGGGGGGAATTAGATTTATACTTGAAAGGATGAATTAAAAAAATAATTTAAAATACAAAAGCGAGTCAAAAAATATCTATACTTTCACCATAACACACCTTCAAAATTATCATATTGCCTTCTGCGCATGCATGCTTAGAGTTGGTACGACTGTGGTCACAGGTGTGAAATTTGACCCCGATCACATCTTTTGCCTTCCAGCTGTTACTGTGTAAACATATCTGCTCCACTGGCAGTTTGCACAAAGGAGGAACAACGAGTAGTGATCCGATTTCTCTGGTCGGAGAGTGTGAATTTTGAGGTACATGTCAGATCTCATTGAGGAAGCCACTTTTGCACCCATCCCTGTACATCTAAGTCTGTGGAAAATTGACAACCTCGCAAAGCATCCTTGAACGGCCCAAATATATGAAAGTCTGAGGGAGCAAGGTCTGGGCTGTAGGGAGGGTATTGCAGTACTTCAAAATTCACATCCTTCGACCAGCGAAGTTGGATCATGCTCACTGTTCCTCTTTGCTGCAAGCTGCTAGCGGAACGGACACACTAATAGCCGGAAGGCAAATTAACGTCGGGATCAAATTTCACACGTGACTGCAGTCTTACCAACTGTAAGCAAACATGCGCAAAAGCCAGTATGACAATCTTGTATGTGTGTTATGGCGAAAATGTAGATAATTTTTGACTTGTCCTTGTATATTCTTGTTAGGACTTAGAGAGAAGCTTGCTAAATGACTTATGAGGGGCGGTCATTAAGTCATTACAATCAACATGAAAGATTGATCACTTTTGAAAATTTGTGATGCCACTGGAAAGTGGCAACCCTCGAGTGCTGGAGGATACAAAGCAGTGTTTGGCGCAGTATCGCTAAATGCTGCCAGAGCGTTGAGAGCAACAAGGTGCAGCCCATCGAAAAATTGGGTGTGAGCCGTGATATGGTTCTTGCATTTGAAGGGTAACAACACCAAGCAAATCCATAAGAAGTTAGTGGCCATTTATGGTGCAATGCCCCATCATACGAGACAGCTGCCATGTGGAATTGATGTTTCTATGCGGTCAGACAAGTGTGGAAGACGAACTCCGAGGGATGATGGAAGACAAACTTTGTATCATCCAGCACTCAAGGGATGTCACTTCCCAGTGGCACCACACATTTTCAAAAGCGATCATTCTTTCATGTTGATAGCAATGACTTTATGACTGCCCCTCATAAGTGGAATGTACTGGGATTAATTTTTTGAGACTTGTGTGTTAGAAATGATTCTAATGCAAAAATTCTATCATTGGTGAAGCTGGAAATTTTTTTTTAAAAATGAGTTTCTTACACAAATCATAAATAATTTTTTTTTTTGCGTAATACTGTACATGGCTTAATTTTTTTTTCATGGCCATAGGAATGACAGCAAAGACAGTATCAACAGCTAAAGCAAAGGCCTGGGAGAAGTTCGGGGAAAAATTGGAGGCAGACTATGGTTCGGCAAACAAGGTATTCTGGCAGACCTTGCGCCGCCTCCGTGGAAAGAAGTCTCTTTCATCACAAACTATTAAGAGTTTAGATGGGAGGCTTCTGAAAATGGAGGAGAGCGTATTGCATAGGTGGAAGGGATACTTTAAGAAGAGATGCAATCTGGTGACAGCAACAACTGAGGCACACGAGATGCACCTTGGAGTGGAGAATAGTCATGGTAGTATCACCGAAGCAGAAATCAGATGGACAATTAAGTTCCTGAAGACCGGCAAAGCTGCAGGTGATGATGAAATCCGGTCCGAGATGTTAAAGGCCTTAAATCAGGGTGGTATCCTGTGGCTGACTCGGTTGTATCAGGTTGCTTGGATATCTGGCCAGGCCCCTAAGCAATGGCAGACAGGAATTTTGATCCCTATCTTCAAAAAGGAAGATCAGAGAGATTGCAACAACTATCAAGGCATCTCTTTGCTCAGCATTACTGGGAAAGTGTACGCTAAGTGTCTGGAGAAGAGAAGTCGGGAATTAGTCTACTACAAACTGTTGGGGGAGGCAGTGTGGTTCCGACCTGACCAAAGCATGACGGATCACACCTCTGCTCTAAGGCAAATCTTTGAGCCCCATTGAGACAGGTGGAGAAGTTCAAGTGTCTCGGGATTGCATTCACGAGTGATGGGTGGCAGGATAAAGAATTGGATGCTCAGTTTGGTGCAGAAAACGGTGTCAGGCGTGAATTGTGGCGATCCATGGTAACGAAACGCGAGCTGGGAAACAAAGCCAAGCTCTCCTTTTTCAAATCTATCTTTGTCCCCATTCTCACGTATGGTCATGAGTCTTGGGTAATGACCAAAGAGTGCGATCATGGATACAATCAGCCGAAATGAGATTTCTGATAGGTGTGGCAGGTGTTACCCTACTAGATAGAGTGCACAATAAGGGAATCTATAAGTGTTAAGCTGCTGCTTCTCCGCATTGAGAAACCTAAAGCCAGGCGCGCACTGAGGTGGTAAGCAAGTGAGTGGCGTGGAGGTGGAGTGGCAAGTGGAATTTTTAAACCTATGTAAACAAATGCGAGCGCACACATCAAGGTGGAGTGGCGGTGGTGAAGTGGGGTGGAAGTGGAGTGACGCCAGTCTGGTGTCACTCGTCTCTGACATGTTTAATTTTCGAGTGGCATGCCACTTCCCTGCCACTTGCTAGTACACATTCGAGTAGGCAGAATGCGAATGAGAAATTTGTGTCTTTCTTTTGAAGCACAGGACATAGTATTTCAAGTAATTTGAAAAATGTTACTTTCTTCATTCGGTAAAAAAGTTTGAATTTTTCG
Source organism: Rhysida immarginata (assembly GCA_023313115.1). Lineage (NCBI taxonomy): Eukaryota > Metazoa > Arthropoda > Chilopoda > Scolopendromorpha > Scolopendridae > Rhysida > Rhysida immarginata. Next base: position 653,248 of record JAHWFO010037800.1, read on the forward strand.
TTGTCAAAATTTAAATCATGTCTATATGTGTTATATATTCCATATTTTTTGTTCTTTTGTCAAAGAGGCTGAATCCACGGGCGCTTTTTCTTGCGTATTATTAAGATAAAGAAGTTGCACAAATAACAAAGCATCTTCATCTTCTGAGGACGACATACCAAGTGGCAAGTCGGTGGCAGGGGGTGGCCGTGGCCTGGTTGTCTCGTCGGTTGGCTTGCCAATCGATGGAGTTCAGCAACTTCAGGCGCGGCCAGCTGCTGTTTGGGTGACGGCCTGGGCTTGAGGGCCACCGCTGGCGGGACAGCTATTTGGGGCGCGGCTGTTGGGGGACTTTGGTCTGACCCATTTGCCGATTGACCATAGCTGGTGTTCCAGCAGTTGGTGACAGCCTCTGGTTCGTTTATCCCCAGCAGCTTTTCCATCATGAAACCCCCCGTGCTTCGGAGGGCACGTTAAGCCGTCGGTCCCGACTGCTACTGTCATCTCGTAGCAGTCGTTATCAATGGGATGGCGCAAAACTCCCTCGTAGGAGTAGGTGCCGCAGATTATCGCTTGCGATAATCTACCCTCTGTACCAGATAAGATAAGTCGGTGGCACTTGCCACTTCAGTGCGCGTTAAACCACTTCAACACCATTTCGCCAACACTCCACTCCCACGCCACTCCCACACCACCTCAGTGCGCTTCTTGCTTAGTTGCGCTGGTATGGCCACTTGATATGGATGCCACAAAACTTGTCTTGCTAGGCAGTTAATTTCCAAGCCGGTGGGTAAGAGACCAAGGGGCCAGCCTAGAACCAGGTGGCTAGACTACATGGAGAATCTGGGTTCGAGTTGCTTGGGTATTACCATGGATGACATGCACCTGATGGCGGAAAATCGTGATCGCTGGAGATCTTCCATAGGGCTACTGCGCCCACAACCCTAACAAATAAGCGGGTTTGAAAAGTAAGTAAGGTCATAGGAATATTTTCATCCTTTTAAATCTTTGAGTCGATACATGGCCGCTTGCTTTGCTTGCACCACAGATTACTTATTACGAGTTCATTCACTGATGGACCGGAAGTTCTTTTGCTGCCCAGCGCACGCAGTGAAAATCGTCTGTGTGAAGTTCATTTGAATCCATGATCATGTTAAAAGCAGTCCAAGTGAAAATTCAATTTTGTTTATTACAGTATTTAAGGCTGGATCTTTAAAGTGCTGTTTGGCTGCCACTTGCAGGCAAGTTGGTGATATTTTTTTCTTGGCGGATTATGCCTGGTATAGTAGATATAAGTGTTGGTACAAGTAATTATCATTGCTCAAGCATGATCAACCTTAATATCATGTGACCTGGTCACGACTGGGAACCACACAATTATTCTTTACATATGATCCAAACTTAATTCTCAGTGTTATTATAAAAATGTTTGCTTTTTCGTATTTATTATACATGAATGGTCGATTGAAACTGGAAATTCTATTTTTTTTTCTTAAATGCAGGGCGATTCATTAATTCTTTCAGGGTTTCAGAAGTTGACAGAACAGTAACTAAGACAGACATACTAGAAATGCTCATCAGCGGATAGAGAATGTCTTAAAGTTTGCATTTGTAATAGACATCGTTGTATACTTGTAGATTTAGGGCAACGCCTCCTAAAGATAAGGCCTGAGTGCAAAAACGTCAGACATTGTTACATCATCATCTGAAGATACGTTTAATTGCACTTCAGGGCTTATTATTGGTAGTAATGCGATTAAACGTATCTTCGGATGATGATGTAATAATGTATGACGTTTTCGCACTCAGGCCTTATCTTTAGGAGGCGTTGTTTAGGGTCTATGACAAATGACCCTCACTTTGAGAGCTGAGAGTCAAGGGCTGCTCTGAAAAACCTGATTCCTATCACTAATGCATTTTCTTTCTTCCCTCAAGTGAGTGTTGCTTGATCCTTTCCTTGAGGATACTAGCCATGGGTTTGAGAGTATATTTAACGTTAGTGATGAAATTTTCAGGGCAGAAGTGTCATATTGCTAGGCAACAAGGTGGCCAACAAAAATAATCTTTATTATTCTTTAAGAAGAATTTTTTGTCTAAAAATATATTTAACTATATAATCATTATTTTAATATTTCTTTAATATACGAGGCCTGTCCGAAAAGTATCCGGATTGAGGCTACAAAAAAAAAGTAGAACTCGCTGCACCTTTTTCCTATCCGGATCGTGTGACGACATTTTTGCTGATGATGTAATAAAATTTGCAGCTGTTAAGAATGCTGCATGCAATTGTTGTAACATGCTAAAGTAGAACGTTTCTCTTTTCTTATCGTGTGGTGAAAATGACAGAAAACATTGAGCAATGACATTGCATCAAATTTTGTTTTAAAATCGGTAAAACCGCAACGGAGCATTATGAATTGGTAAAACAATTCCAAAGATCAAGAACGCACTCAAAGGACGGAGATTTGAGGATGTGGATGTGAGAACACAAAATGCCATCCAAAAGGAGGCATTCCTTACTCGATTCAACCAATGGCAGCAATGCTGGGATAAGTGCGTTGCTGCAGACAGTGCTTATTTTAAAGGTGGCTAAATATTTGAGAGTTCGAACTGTATTTTTTTTTTTTTTTTGTAGCCTCAATCCGGATATGGATGTTTATAAAATAATAAAGGCATACATTATATGTATGGTCTGAATTTCACCACAGCAGTTTCCTTCTATCCCTCTGCCACTGTTCGTTTGAAACAATCCTATATGGAACCCATTTCAAAAATGTCAGTTTCCAAATGGGATATAATAAATCTATTACGTATATACCAAAGACATTTTATAGCATCCCTTGAAGTAAAAATAATGCGAGGACATGGCATTTTTACTATAAAGCAATGAAATATTACCATGTTGTTTCATTAGATCAGGTGAGGTTGAGCATCATCACCTAGAAGACAGATTGGGGTTGGGTTGGGTTAAGTAGCGAATATTGTTCCCTTGAAATTTGGAGTGACAGATTCCTCACTTTCCAAAATTTTTCATTAGTGATGCGATGAGGACAGATCTCTGATTCGACTAGAGTGGTTACTTAGACCAGGAAGGGCCATATTCAACTTTGGGTGATAATTTTCAAATTCATCATGACAAAATTCTCAGATTAAGTATCACATTTGATTCACCGTTTGATTCAAGATTGTCGAATCTAACTAATGCATGTGAAATTGGTTGAAACCAGTTAAAACAAGATGAACGGCTTTACCAAGACTTACGACGATTTAGTATATCTTCAAGAAACTGATTTAAGATGAGTTGACCACAAAAAATATTTTCAGTTAGAGAGGATGACATACATTGCTTATGACAATTCTAGTAACAATTCAAAATTATACAAAAAAGTAAAACTTGGGCAAATGTCCACAAATGAAACTAAAACTAAAGAGGTATGTGGATAATCGTAATTAAGTGTAAAGAAGGACTCTTTCACCACAACGAAAATTCAGTAACTTGTTTAAATTTTTATTGTCGCTATCCTTAACACAACTTACCACTAAGCTTGTCTGTCGCTAGCATCGCGAAATTCGACAATTACGATCGTGAGGGTTTTACAACGTTAAACTCACGTAGGACCGATCAGTTTGCGCAGACAGGAGCAAAATGGTCAACTTTAGTTGCGTACCAGCAATAAAATAGGATGTAACACTAAAACTCGTTTTCATCGCTTTCCAAAGAATAAATGGTGCGATCCCTAAAGTTGGTTTCTATTTTTAAACACTTTGAGCGGCACTACTTGTAAGTTGCAGAACTGCATAAAATTATTTTTTCGCTTGATGAGCAGTTCATAGGCCTATAATAATCAAGAGTAAATGACAATGTGCTCTTGTGACATTACATGTCAGTTTAATGCAATGTGCCCAGCAGAGGAAAAATATTGTGTGTGTTGTCATGTGTGAGAGATGTATGTCTCATGTGGGAAATTGTTTCGTGGGTGTTAGTTTGTTTTGTCTCGTCGTCGTTTTCCACGTGTTGTTTTAGTTTGTGAGCATTTTTTTTTGGGGGGGGGGGGGAATTTAATTTGTTTTTTTCGGAGAAAATGGTTGGGGGGGGTTGAGCGAGTGCGTATGTGCGTGTTTGGCTGAGTGTTTAATTTGGTGTTTACCTTAGGTGCAGTGCATTGTTTTCCATTTATTGCGTTTTTATAGATTATTATTTTCATAATCTTATTGTTATCATTTTTTTTTAAAGTTGCACTCAATTGCTTGGCTGTTGCCGTGTCCGTTATGGACGACAGCGCTCAGGCATTGTTGAGGCTGTCATTGTTTTCTTGGAGATTTTCCGAGAAGATGATGACAGCCTCCTAGTTCATTGTTTAATGACGTTTTTTGTTCTTTATATTCTGACTGAAGTTTTCCTTCAGTGATGTTGTATGACAGTATTTCGAATGGCGGGTGGCCATATTTAAATACAAAACTCTCTGCGGTGAACATGCAGTGTTTCCATATCTGCAATTCCCTGCTTAATTAATCAGTATCTCCTCTAAGTATGATGCAGAAATTTATGCACCAGGAGTGATTATTAAGCCGTTCTTGAGTTTTTTTGTTTTTTATGTCTGATGCTGTTGATGAAGGGAGCATCGGTCCCTGTCGATGGAGTTTTCGCTGATGAAGCGCCAGCCTACTGGAAAAGGTGATGTATCGGGCAGGAAAGCCCGCAACCTGTGCGATTAGAAGTCAGTGCTGGATGAATGAACTTTTTCTATTTCTTTATCATCGTGAGGAAGAGGCTGCATCATAATGGCATTATGCCGACCGTCATTTAGTGCATGACGTTCCTTTGTGAACTTGCCTGAAGTGAAAAGTTGATCGAAGAAGAGCCCCATGTGTCCAGAACTGCTAAGAACAGTTTCTGTTAGTGTGTTTAGTGCTCTGTAGAGCAAACTATGTACTATGATAATTGTGCCAATTGGCAGTATGCTCTCCACTGTAAAACATTTCTTTAAGTTATTTATGATGGTTGTTGCCCGTGAGAAGTAATTATTTTACTAATAAGGAGTGCAGTCTCATAAGAGCAGAGGGAGGAAGAAGGCAGTTGCGTGCCCAGGACAATCTGTTAGATGCACAGAGCTGAAGAGAGAGAGAGATCAAGAGAAGCCTGATACCTGCGTCTGCATTGTGCCTCACTTAGAAACGAACCAGGCCACAGGGGTTCTTGTGATCCCCTCCTGGTCCGATTAAAGGGTTCACGTGGCACGTGCAAGCGTCCGGCATCACGGAGTATTTGATAGCCCGGAATCTTGTGAGTGTGCACCAGCTGCAGGCGGCACCCCAGTCTTGTGAGTGGCTCACTTGCATAGAGGCAGGCTGTGTCCTGTTTAACAGTATGAAGTTAATTTGAATGTGCTCAGTCCTGTTCCCCCGTTATGGAGCTGCACTCATTTAATGCCCTAAGCATTGTTGTTGCTGGTTAACTATTCTCGCTAGATGTTAATAGCTTGCATTTAGTTAATTGAGGGGCCCCTCTGAGTTAGTGCATGAAAATAGTTTATGATGTAGTTTAACGGCCACTGCACTGGTTATTAATGTAATTTGTAGTTCTGTGTGGAGAGTTTTTATTTCTGTTTTTAGTGCAACCCAATGCAAGTGATGGGCCCCACCTCGTGATTGTTTCCTGAAACAGGTTTGGAATCTTCGGTCATAGGAGGGGGGGGGGGGGGTTCGTCACAAGTATTATAGCCCTATAATAATCAGGAGTAAATGACAATGTGCTCTTGCAATAACAAGATGCTATTTAAGGCTATCACAAATACATAGGCAGGGATTTAAAATTTGAAAGCGAAAAGAATATCCGATTTTCAACTTGTGCATCATCGCGCCATAACCAATCAGACTTAGTCTTACAAAGAATTGTGAATTAATCCAAGAATCACTCCATCCATGGTTGGTGAATGCGAAATGTAATCCTGAACGAAGTAATCCTGAATCATGGAATTATGTGATCCTAGTTTTAATCCTTGATTGGAGATATGGCCGTTAGTGATCCAATCCTCAGCGACTGGAAGACAGTTATCATGAAACATAGTATTTACAGGTGAGCAGAAACCTTTCTGGCCTCTCCATTCACCTGACTTAGCTCCATGTGATTTTTTTCTTATGGGGTTACTTCAAACATCATCAATTCATCCCCCCTTTGCTACATAATTCAGCACAACTGCAAAAAGGATTACTCATGCAGTTGCTGACATTAACTGTCAGATGTTGGGATGTGTACTGATGCCTGCCATGTCACCAAAGATAAACAAATGAACACCTGTAAGCTAAATACAAAGCTTGGAGATTTCTCTATCCATTTGTATGAGTGTTTCCATTATATCTATTATGGTTACTCTTCTATTGACTTCTGAAATCCCAGAGGGAATAATGAATCTCCCTTTTGTTATGTATTTTTCAACTTTTCAATTATACACTACTGCTCAGAATTATACGACCACAAAAATATTTCTGCTGCTGTAAACATAATGAATTTTTATGACACTTTCAATACAGTAATAGTTACATAGTTACAGAAATAGATATATTATGCTGTAAAAACAGAATTTACAAAAACATTTATGCAAAAAATAGCACAAAGTACCTTTTTGAGCTGCTCATATATGTAAGACCACTTGTGAAATACCTGAAAACTAATGGATTCGTCTGCACTACTTTGCATAATTTGCATCCGTAAATTTAAAGATTCGTCCATGTCATTTTGTCAGCAATTGATACTGTCAGAAGATGCCTCGTGGAATAGAACTTAGATAGTGAGGTTCGTGAAATATGGTATTTATATGGTGCCAACAGGTCACAGCATGACATTGCTACAAATGTCGGAAGATCTAAGACTGCTGTTCAGCATGTGATCCAACGGGGGAGTATCAGGAGAAAAAGTCAGGCACACAGAAATTAAGAAAAGCCTTTCCGCAAGGGACATCCGACGAGCAGTCCAGATGGCATCCTCGCAGAAACTCTCAGCAGCACAAATAGCCCCGCATATGCCAACAAATCCATCACGACAAACAATTTCTCGTATTCTCCATGACTCAAAGAACTTAAAGTACATGAAACTGATGTGTAAACCAGCGCTTACCAAAGGTCACAAAAATCAACGCATTGAAGCTGTGAAACAATGAATGCCTGAAGGGGTTCAATGGAACGAGGTGATCTTTTCAGACGAAAAACGCTTCAATTTAGATGGGCCTGATGGAGTTCATTATTATTGGCATGACCTATGAACTGAATGTTCCATTCAAATGAGTCGTCAAAATCATGGAGGTTCAATCATGTTTTGGGGAGCCATTTCTGCAGTTACATTTAATCGGATTTAGTAGTAGTGTCTAACGCAATGAATTCGCAGAATTATGTTAACATCCTCAACAAACAGTTGGCTGCATATGCATGGCTTCTTGGGGTGATAACTTCGTCTTTCAGCAAGACAATGCATCCTGTCACACATCAAAATTGACTAAGTGGATGAATGATCATGGAGTCAAATGCTTACAGTGGCTTGCCCGTTCTCCTGATCTTAATGTTATCGAAAATGTGTGGGGCTACATGGTTCGGAATATCTATCGCATTGGAAGACAGTTCTTGTCACTTGAAGAGTTGGAGGATGCTGTGTATGCTGCATGGGATTCTTTAACTCCACAATACCTGTCTAAACTAGTTCAGAGCATGCCTAATTGAATGGCAGAATGTCTATTGAAACAGGGAGGAGCAACATCCTATTGAACTTATTCTTTTCTATAAAAATGAAAGTGGTCTTATATACACTACTGTTTATAAAAATCGCAACACCCTGATGGAATGGTCTAATCCATATGCAATTTGCAATATTTGCATACAATGGGTCAGAGTATAAATGATTAGATTTTCAGAGTAATTGCTTGAAAGAACACCATGCCTCGACGACGACGAAGGGTACCATATCAACAGCTGATAGACTTTGAAAGAGGACGCATAATTGGTCGTATCGTGACATTGCTGCTCGTGTAGGACGTAATGCAACGACAATTATGCGTGCATGGAGGCAGTGGAGCGAAGAGAACAGGGCACACCGAAGACCAGGCTCAGGAAGACCCAGCACGACGACACCGCGAGATGACAGACACCTCTATCGCATGTGTGTAGCAGATCGTACAGCCACTTCCACAGTGTTAGCACAACAGTGGGGTGCTACAGTAGGCAGGACAATGTCTGCTAGCACTGTACGACGCTGTTTGGTTTCCAGAGGATTGATGGCACGAGTACCATTGTTGCGGATTCCTTTGACTCAAAACCACCGGCGCCTCAGGTTGCAATGGGCCCATTTGTTACCAACAGTGGCAAGCTGAATGGCAACAGGTTGTGTTTTCGGATGAGTCAAGGTTTAACTTGCAGCACCATGACGGCAGGATACGAGTCAGAAGACATCGTGGCGAGCGCGACCTTCCAGAATGCATCCTGCAGCGTCATTCAGGACAAACGCCAGGGGTGATGGTGTGGGGTGCAATCAGTTACCATGGCCGTTCCCGTCTGATCAGAATCCACGGCAATCTGAACAGTGACCGGTACATCAGGGAAGTTGTGCAACCCAAGGTCATCCCCTTCCTGCAGAACCTTCCAGGCGCTGTATTCCAACAGGACAATGCCCGACCGCATGTGGCCAGAAATGTCCTCGCCTTTTTCCAAGCACATCAGACGCCCTTGTTCCCCTGGCCTGCTTGTTCACCAGACATGTCCCCAATCGAACATGTGTGGGACAGGGTTGCTCATCGATTGGCTCATCAGACTCCTGCAGCAGCAACTGTGGATGAACTGTATACCCGTGTAGACAGAGCATGGCAGGACATTCCCCAGGCCCTTATTCAGAGCTTGTTTGACTCAATGCCACGACGTTTAGAGGCTGTAATGGCATCCCACGGTGGTTTCACCCGATACTAATGTGACAATAAAACGCATTGTATTGACCTGAAAATCTAATGGTTTCTTTTCTGACCCATGATATGCAAATGCTCCAAATTTAATGCAGATTGGGCTATTCCATCAGGGTGTTGCGATTTTTATAAACAGTAGTGTATATATGAGCAGCTCAAAAAAGTACTTTGTGCTACTTTTGGCACAAATGTTTTTGTAAATTCTGTTTTTACAGCATAATACATCTATTTCTGTAACTATTCCTGTATTGAAAGTGTCATAAAAATTCATTATGTTTACAGCAGCAGAAATATTTTGGTGGCGTTATAATTCTGAGCAGCAGTGTACCGTAATTTCATGCGGATAGTCCGCCTCCCAGATAATCCGCAGGATAAAAAAAAACACCTTTCCTGTAAAATTTTTCTCAGAACGTCCGCGGAATATCTGAGAGTTCAAGCCCATGTAAGGAATTTTGGCTTGAGTGTGTGATGCGAGCTGAGCTCCGCAGCAGCTGCCGTCGGGATCTTAGCTTCTTAGCTTTTTAATTACTACAAGCTATTATATCCTTAAACTCTTAGAGTATTGTGCTTTAGCGCTATTTAAGTAGTATTGTTAAGGATTATTAGAATATTCAGATTAGCATAAAGTTTTTAAGTATACTTACTTGACGTTATAGAGACTGAATTTCTTAATATAGGCTATAGATAGTCTTGTTGACGCCCGCGATGGGGGACCCTCCCCCCACGCGCGGCCCTCGGTCCTCCTCGGAAGGGAGAACGGGAGGGAAAAGCAAACTTGTTGATGATTATTCTTTACCAGACAAAAGAGTAAAAAACTCGGCTCTTTATCAAAACTCGGTTGAGGACGAGTTAGAAAGCCTTCCTGACTCCTCTCTTATTAAATATATTCTGGAGCAGCCATCTATTTCGGCCAAAATTAAAAAGAATATAAAGAAAAGATTGGGGAAAAAATTTCCCACAGATAAAAAAGAAAAAGACAAAAAAGAAAAATCGAAGAACAAACTTTCTGAACCTCTGCTGTCGTCGTCATCATCAACATTAGCTCTGAATAGTATGCAAATGGATCTTGACCTTACTGGGAGCAGTCCTTCTGTTAATGAATCCGCCCCTACTATGTCAAATATTTCAAGTAATGCAAAATCAAATTTATCCCAAGCAAGGCAAATTCTTGAGAGAAAGATTGAGCAAGCTGCTCGACCTTGGCTCCTGGTTTCCGTGGCCCGTACAGAAGTGTTAGATTCAGCTTCTGTAGAAGCGAACTCTGATAAAGCTCCTAATACACAATCAAATGATATATCTCCTGGTTTATTTCGTCGCACTTTATCATCGTTGATTGGATTTTCGCCGATAGTAACAAAATTAAGATCTGGAAAGTTTTTGGTAAAATTTGAGTCAAAAAATAAAGCAAAATCTTGCCTGAGATTCACAAACATTGGTGTATTCCAGTTGTCTTATGAAATACCTAACTTCTTGACTTCATCAGTGGGCTTCATATATGGTATCCGAAGAACTGTAACATTAGAAGAGCTGCAAGTAAGTGCAGATGTTGGAAATATAATTACAGGCATAAGGCAATTTGCCCCTCCTTATGAAGGTGCTCTTTTCGATAAACTTTTGATATACTTTGATGTACCAACTCCCCCTGAAAGAATAAAATTTGAAAATGAGTCTTTTCCAGTTTCAAGACCTCCTCCTAGGCCCATGCAGTGTTTTCTTTGTCATAAATTAGGACATTCAAGTCAGCGGTGTACTAGTAAACAATTATGTTCGAAATGTCTATCACCAGAACATTTAAGAGCTGTGTGCACATCTGCCCAATTTATATGCACAAACTGTAATGGAAATCATTCCTCTTACTATAAAGGCTGTGACCGTTTTAAATATGAGTCTCTGATTAGAAGTAAAATGGTTTCGTTATACATCTCGTATTATGAGGCAAAACGTCTTACTGATATGGAATTAGGAGCGTCGATTCCTATGCATCAATCCTATGCTTCTGCGACTTTGGTAAAAACTCCTATGACTGGTGCTGCACAAAATTCTCAAGGCAATTCTCAAGGCACTTCTCAATCATATCAACTTGCAAGTAATCCTTTATTAGAAGAATCTAATGTCAACAACATCCATGAAAATTCGGTAAAAATAGCATGTACTACTTGTGGGAGGGAAGAGTTGTCTCCAATTTTTTCTTATCATTCCCCGATAAGACAGTCGTCAGGTTTTGACGCATTTCTTGCTTCAAACACTGAGTGGCCAGAGTCTCCTTCTTTTGCTGCTCCAGTGTCAACAGTGGATACGGGTAACGGATTGATAGTACAAAAAGGTACATTACCTCAAAACAAAGAATCTTTCCAACAGGCTGATCATCTCTCGATAGTAGGCACTGATTCAGGCATTCTAAAAGCTGAAGAGTTAGGGGGACATTGTTTAAAGTTGTTTATAACGTCACTTTTAGAAGTTACAAAAAACCAGTACGAGCCAAAGAGTATTGAAGATACCCTCTTATTAATGAAATCGCGTATGTCACATACGCCTTCCTGGCTGGTGGACACTACTAGTTGGTGGAAAGGTTTTCCTCCGTCCTCGATCTAAATGTCACAATTTAATAAAAATAACCTTAGTATCCTTCATTGGAACGTTAGGGGTTTGATGGCAAATTGGGAGGATGCTGTTCTTTTACAAAGGAAATCAAATATTATGTCTTTGTGTGAAACTTTTTTAAATGATAATACTGTAGTTAATTTTCCTAAATCAAGAGTTTATGTAAATAATAGAGAAAGTCATGGTGGCGGTAACTTAGTGGTAGTAAAATCGGGTATTCCTCATTTTATAAACTATATGGGTCATAAAGATGGTGTCGCAATTATTGAATTAGTCACCTTTTTTCAGGAAGTCTGGCTACACATTTATTGTATTTACATTCCAGGGTATTTAACAAAAGATAAGTGGGAGAGTCTTGTTAGTTCGTTTTCCCCACCCTACATTATAATCGGTGACTTCAATGCTAAAAGTCCTGCTTGGGGGTGTTTAAACTATAATTTAAATGGTCGCTATTTGGAAGAACTGCAACTGAAGTATAATTTCAATATTTTGTTTACTTCAGAGCATACTTATTCGCCGCCCAGGCTGGACTGGTCTTCTTCAAATTTAGATTTAGTTCTGGTGTCATCGGTTTGTCCCTTTCTAACTTATTTAGAAACTACTCCAGGGGACTATGGAAGTGATCATCTTCCGATTCGTTTGCTGATCTCTGTTGGGGGCCATCATAATCCTTTGGCTAAATCCACCCTTGGAGATGGAAATGCTTGTTTTTCGAAATCGAAAGTTGTTCCCCCTGAGGACCCTGAGGACCCACTTTTTGGGCCATCGCGGAACCGTGATATAATGGATCTTCTTATAGCTTATCAGGCTAAGTTACATCAGCAATCTTCAGAGAAGAAATCTTTGCCCCCAAGGCCAGTTTGGTGGTGTCAGGAGTGCGAAGAAGCGATAGAACAGAGAAATAAAGCAAAAAGGATTTTTAAGAAATGCAGATGTCTGGAGTGCTGGGTAAAATCTAAAAGGATGAAGGCTATATGTAAAAAGACACTAAAGAAGCATAGAAGGAACTTCTGGAAAGCGCTCATACAGAGAAATGAGCCGGGAAATATTTGGAAGATCTTGAAAATTTTTCAAAAACGCCTCCCTTCTTCAGTTCCGTTGATTGATGATGGTAAAGGCTTTTTTATGGATCCTAAAGCCTCCGCTGAAGCTATTCTACGTTACGTTGTGGACTCCTCCTTTCCGAAAATTCAGACATGGCCAAAACATTTTCTGGCAGACTTTGAGTCGTCATCTGCCATCACTCAATGGGAATTACCCTTTACTATTCCTGCTTTATTAGCAGCTATCAGGAAAAAGCGAACTGCGCCGGGTCCTGATGGACTTTTAAATCCCACTATTGGGAAACTTAGTTTGCACCAGCTTAATTGTTTGTTGGCTGCCTTCAACTCTTCCTGGGAGACAGGAATTATACCAGGTAAATGGAAAAGATCTCTGATTCATCCGGTTCTTAAGCCAAATAAGTCACCCTCGTTGTCATCTAGTTACAGACCAATAGCTTTGACATCATGTATGATCAAAGTTATGGAACGTTTAGTGAATAACAGATTACAACATTACCTGGAATCTAATCAGTTACTTTCGGAGTTTTGTCTAGGTTTTCGGAAGGGACGAAATCACATTTTTTCGGTCATTCGTTTAGTGGACGATATTCTTCTTGCAAAAGAGAAAAATGAATGTATCGGAATTGTTTTTTTGGACATAAATAAGGCCTTTGATTCAGTATCTCATGAAATACTCTCGAATAAATTAATTGATATACGAGTTCCAAAGAGACTGGGAACTTGGATAAATGCTTTTCTTAAGAATAGACAAGTTGGGATACGGTACCCGGGTGGTTCCTCTTGGACAGTCATGAGAAAAGGCCTTCCCCAGGGGTCGATTTTAAGTCCTACTCTTTTTAACATTTTTACAAGAGACATTTTTTCGTCACTTCCGCTGAACATAGGTAGAAGCATCTTTGCTGATGACATTGCTTTTTGGTTTGCAAGCAAATCAGTGCCAGAAGTTCGGGAAACTTTGCAAGAGGTATGTGATCACCTTGAGATATGGGGCAAAAATAATTGCATCTCTTTCTCCCCGGATAAATCAGTAGTAATGAGCATAGTTAAAGGTGGGCGTCCCCCCTTGCTTAACGTTTTTCTACAGGGAACCAGACTTCCTTATAGGAATGTACATAAATTTCTTGGGATTACTATAGATAACAGGTTGAATTGGAAGAAGCACGTTGCAGCACTGAGGGGTAATATTATGAAAGGTTTTGCTCGCCTCAATTTGGTTAAAAAAGCGAAGTGGGGTCCCCCCTGGGGTGAAGTTGTTATCCTAACCAGTTCAATCATTAAAGCAATAGACCTTTCGGCGTTATTCCTTTTGATTGCCTCATGTTCTAGTGTGTCCCCATTAGAGATTGAGGAAAGGAAATTACTAAGAGGGTGCCTTCGTGCCACCAGATCGTCTCCGTGCCCTTTACTTTATATTGAGGCAGGTCTTCTACCACCCTCTCTTAGATGGGAAATAAGTGTAATTAACCAATTGTTCTCGCTCTGTCAATCCTCCTATAGATCAGCAGAAGGGGATTCCTTCGTAGATTGTTGTTTGTCTACGCTAAAATCGACACGTCTACGTAACCTCGCTTCTCATTTACTGAGGAAATTTGGTTGCGACCGTCTAAGGATAGGTGAATTCAAAATAATCAAACATAAATGGACTAATGATACTATTGATGCTATTAATGTCCCCCCCAGACTGGCTTATTTCATCTCCGGTAAATGAAATTAGTAATGCTCAATTTAACGACTATTTAAGGGAGTATTTTTCGGACTTCCAGAAAATCTATTCGGATGCTTCGTTATCTCCTTCTAGTGATTGTGGAGGTATTGGAGTTTATGCTAGGAACCAGAGTATAATCTCAATGAAAGTTTCCCCGGCTGTCAGTTCCTATCAGCTGGAGCTTATAGCCATTTATAAGTCTTTAGTATTGATTTCGTCGTCCCCTGCTGGTAAATATTTGATACTGTCGGACTCTAAGAGTGGGATTGCTTCTATTTGCAACGCCTTGTTTAATGACAGGTGGTTCTTTAGAGAAATGCTGGGTTATGTTATAGAGCTCATTTATTATCTTTACTCGAGTGGTTACTGTGTCCAGTTTATATGGGTCCCTGGTCACAGAGGAATTAGAGGGAATGAAATGGCAGATAAATTAGCCTACTGGGGTAGGGTGGGGAATAAACCTTTTATGTCTACCTGTATTGACTCCAAAGTTCTTGCAAAACTTACACGGAAATGTGCCTTAAAGCTATGGAATGAGAGCTGGGCCACGGAAACCAGAGGTGCTCACTATAAGGCATTATTCCCTAACATTGTTAGCGCAAAGCTGCTTGCCCCTAGCTGGTTGTCTTCAATTCAAAGAACGATACTTTTTAGATTAAGAAGTGGCCACGTGCCTCTATATAGCTTTCTTCACAAAATAAATATAGTTCAAACAAATAAGTGTCGGTGCGGTGAGGAAGAGACTGTGAAGCACGTTATTCTTGATTGCCCCATCTATCGGGAGAAAAGAGATCTATTTGTGGGTAGCCTTGGAAGACACGGTGTTGAAGCGTCATTGGGAAATATTCTTCTTTCAACGTTTATGAAAAATAGTCTCAAAAGAGTTATTGTGCGACTTCTTATTTGTTATCTAAAAGGAACTGGATTATTTGGAAGAATAATTGGCCCTTTAATTAGCGTTTGACTGTTTGTTAGCGACATCTTACTGACTGCCTAACCTCTCTATACAAATCAGCTAGTCCCCGTTACTAAAGAGGGATGAGGGCTGTGTAAGAAGAAGAAGAAGAAGAAGAAGCCCATGTAAAAAGTGGCTCATTTCAAACCTTTCTCAAAGTAGTAATTTAGCTAGTAATTTTATTATTTACATAGCCATCTTCATTACTTTTATATATTTAATGAAACTTTTATAAATTTATTATTTAAATGTGTAAATAATTACAGTAATCTCATTTTAATGAACAAGCGCAACTCCTTATTTCTTCAGCAGCAGCCATGGTTCTATCAATGCACTCACTGGTAGGTGCTAACCAATAGCGATAGAGAGCATTCTATGACGTCATAACATCTTCAACTAATCGTGAATTGCCAAGTATAGTGAATTCCGGTGGAGCGAATCGCCGACATTAACTTTTTAACACGTTTTTTTTCTTAATAATTTATGAATGAAAAGTTATGTCACTGGTTAATTATTGTTCCGTGGGGTTAGAGTATTAATTTCAATGTTAGAAAAAGATTGAACAAAGACTCGTAAATTTAAAACCATCAATTCAAAGGCCATCGTGTTTTTATCTACAGCAGAGAACAAAATTTGCTTGCTTTCATTAGGGATAATGCTCCGATGTGTCGGCAATTTTACTTTAGCGTTTGTTTAGCGATTTTGCTTCATGGATATTATGCATGGATTACTCTAAAGTAAACAGCTCCACGGGAATGCATCTCCCGTAACAAGTACGAGCTTCTGAATGAAAGTACTCCTTTTTTTTCTCTCAACACTCTGACAGGGATCATTCTGTGAAACTAATATTGTATCTTTCATAACAGTAACTGATAATCACTTTAATTTTCGATCATAATTATTATGAGGTTGAAAAAAAAAACAACAACAGGAAAATGCTAGGCCGTAGCCACCGATAAGAACGAGGCCAGGGAAGACCCTGGCTGTAGCCACTGGATTTGTAAAGGTTTTAGGCCTCGATAAGAAGGACCAGTCATCGGTGGCTACGGCTAAGTTTTTATTGCATAAGTTTTATTGATCGTTAATATAAAATCACATTCGACAGTGAACGGTCGTTAACAAACGTTCATACCGATTTCCAAGCCAAAAGATCGGGAATCACGTGACTGAAGTAGTTCAGGAAAAATGTGTACGAAAGCTCAATCGGTGATTTAACTGTTTATCTTTTTCGTACATCTGTTTATATAACAAGTACAGTACAATCTCTATTCAGTGTTTATTTGCCTGCAGTTGCAAATTTCCAATTTTTTATCGAAGTGTAAGCGAAGGGAAAATCTCTAACCCACGCGATTGCCTTTTGTCTCCGAAGCTTTCCAACCCTATTCTGAAATAACTCATCCGAATTCAATTTATTCATAAATATTTAGATAAAGTTATAATAAATTAGTTTAAACTAACTAATCAATTTCTTATTTACTGATGAAGAGTATAATTGCTTTAAACTAACTAAATAATCAGTATAATTTTCCGATTGCGGAATTGGGAAAAGGTGAAATGAAAAAACGTGAAAACGGCGATATCGGCTGCTTGTAAGTCAATGTTACTCAAGCGTAGTGAAATCGAAATAAGTATTGTTATTTACTCATTTTTTGTTCAAAATAAAGGTAATTATGTAGATGACGGCCTCCACCCCAACTTGCGTTTTTTCCT
>JAHWFO010037800.1:683069-757368 GCA_023313115.1 Rhysida immarginata
CCCCCCCCCCCCCCCTCCAGTAGGGGAAGGCAAGTGGCAGATCCTGCGGTCATCTATTTTATCTGCACTTTTTACCTCTCCCCAAGTTTTTTAATCAAGAAAATTGATTTTCTCAAACGTAATATGTATAAAATGTAAAAAGCCTCGTATCTTCTTTCCTTTTTCATCATTTCCGAACGTATGATATATAGCATGCCATATGTTGCCATAGTTCTAAGGCCCAAGTGACTGCCACCCCCGCAAATCCAACCCCCCTGGAACAATTGGGCCTAAACTTCATAGTACTGTAGATCATGCCTAGAGGAATCTGGATACCGAATTTCACGCCTTTACGTACCTAAATAGCACACAGATAAGTTGCCCTCCCTAAATCCCACCCCCATAATTCTGACCCCAGTGTACCAATCAAAACCAAACTAAATAGTACAGATGGGCATGCCCATAATAAGCTACATTCCGAATTTCAACCTTCTACCTCAAAAAATGTAGAAATTATGAAGGAGTACACATTTAAGACATTATAAAACCAATAAGTAGCTCCATTCTTTGGCTACTTATTAATATAGATTGTGAGCACTTGAGCAATCGTGCGTCGACAAAGCGATTTCACGTGCGCGCGCCGATGTCATGTCAGTAATGCTTAAAAGATGAACAGAAAGTAACAATGTATTCCTTCTTGACAAATCGATTGTTATATAACATGCCATTATCTTTGTATTCTTTACACTCGCTGTTTTAGCACGTGAATTCGACTTGAAGGGGTCCACGAAAAATTCTGATAAGTTGATACGGCCGAGCTAAGACTTTGATGGTCATATTTCTGAAAACAGAATTTGAAAAAGTTAATCCGTTTTCAAGTTATCATGCAAACAACGGACGGCCGGATAAACGTACAGACCAAGGGCGCATTCTTATAAGTAGCTTTTATGCTAAAGCTCCTAATAAGAGTCAAACCTTCTCAATAAGGTGGTTACTCTCTGGTGTGCATCTTGTTCAGTTATGTACACTGAGTTAGCAAAACTCATGGGATAGCAAGCACATTGATTTATGGGCATGGCTCACAAATTCACAGGGGTAATGGATTCTGGGAATGGACCATTAGACGTTGTGGGAAGAGCTTGGATAAGTGATTAATCAGAAATGGCACGTCGTCGCGAGTTGACGTCTTTTGAATGGGGTATGATAGTAGGTGCCCGACGCATGGGATGTTCCATTTCGGCAGTGGTGCAGGAATTTGGCTTTTCCCGCTCAACTGTCTCCAGGGTGTATCGGGAATGGCTGGATGAAGGCATCACAGTCCACAACAGGCACCATACCGGGCGTCCAGCTGCCCTGAATGATCGTGACCGGCGACACCTGGGACGAATGATTCAGAGAGACAGGAGCACAACAGTGCAGCAAATCACAGACCAGTTCAATATGGCCGCACTAGAAACGTCTCTCGGTGGACAATCCGTCGGAATCTGCATGCTCTCGGGTTTGGCAGCCGTCGCCCTACACGGGTGCCAATGCTTACCCAGCGTCATCGGACACTCCGGCGTGCATTTGCCACCAACCATCTTGGCTGGACTCTGCAACAGTGGCGTAACGTCATATGGTCAGATGAGTCATGATATCAACTGTACCACGCTGATGGGAGGCACCGTGTGTGGCACAGACCTTACGAAACGATGGATCCCGCATGCCAACAGGTGGTTGTGCAGGGTGGTGGGGCGTCAGTGATGGTCTGGGGTGCATTTTCCTGGTTTGCAATGGGCCCTCTGGTTATCCTGGACCAAACATTGAATGGTCCACGGTATCGTCAACTCATCGGAGACCATCTGCACCCGCTTTTGACATTTCAACACCCTGACGATGTAGCAGTCTTTCAAGATGACAATGCTCCAATGTCGTCCGCGAATGGTTCGAGGAGCATGCAGGAGAGGTCCAACGACTGAGCTGGCCAGCCCGGAGCCCTGACATGAACCACATCGAGCATATCTGGGATGCTGTTGAAGTCAGGCTCCGGGTACTGGATCATCCGTCCACGAACAGGCTTCGGCTCTGCAGACTATCTGGTGTCAACTGCCTCCAGAAGTGTCCCAGGCACTTGCAGACTCGCTACCACGCCGTATTGCTGCACTCCACAGGGCCAGAGGTGGCCCGACCAGATATTAAGTAACTATCCCATGAGTTTTGCTAACTCAGTGTATATTGGGAATGCCCTGCTGAGCAAATTAAATCCTATTTTAAATGTACAACCCCTGAAGTCCAATAAAAAATGCTTTAATGTTCAAGCGAGTTGTTAGTACAATGAAATAAAACCTAGCCAAATACATATTGTTTGAATATTCAATTTATATTTTTTTGTTGTTGATAAAGGTTAATATCAGGTTAAAAAAACCATATATTCTTTAATGGTCTCTGGTTAATATATCCGGATGTTTATGGAAGTGCCATTTCTTTATTTACAGGTTAAGTACAAACTGTCATCACATTGACGCAGTCTCAGAATTGCATTATGAAGTAGCACAACTAACTGAAATCCCTGATCAGAGCTGTACTGGTGTTTTTTAAAATGTATTACTGTCTTATCAGTCTCTTAGGGATCCAATCAAATAACAATAAGACTGCTCCAGGTTTCAAATATTTTTTGTGGGAGTGCAAAAGCTGGCGAAAATCACGGTCTTTTAAATGAGCAGAGTAAACAACGCTCGTCTCTGTCACTTTAAACTTTGGCTCGCCGTCTTTCTTCATTTTAGCTATCCGTTGTTTCTTAAGTTCGTCTGACTTGGAAAAAGGTGCCAAGTGATTCTAGGAGTGATTTATTTCCATAATTAAGGCATCTGGGAACACTACAAGACACGTTACGATGCATGGCAACCGCAACAGTGAACAGTGGGAAAGGAGCTGGTGACTGGAGATCTCCTTCAGACGTTTGTTTTTTTCTTATCAGATGGCGATGCTAATCGCTGAAACTTGTCTATTCTCGCCTGTTATGAAGGCATTGTTGTAGCACGTGCAGACTTCGTTAGCTTGCGCACGCTTCATTAGCGTGCGGTCGTTCCATTTCAAACAATGATAACTAATATAGGAATACTTCCGAAAATTATAAAAATAAATTTATTCCTAATTAGAAGTTGGTTTAGAGTACCAATTACAAGGAAGAAAAGTGCTGAAAAGAATGCACATGAACGTCACATCTATATGCAAACAATAGAAGCGAGTTGTGCGTTTTATCGACGAATTCATGTGTGAAAGGAATGAACGGATAGGAAAACGGATAAGGAAAGGATAGGTAATTTGCATATCTATCATTTCATAATGGCGAGTTACGAACAAATGCAACTTAATTTTTCATTTAATATTTCACTCATTGCTGGCACGAGGGTATAACAATCACATTGTTGGCGATGAATTGCACACGCCTCCGTTACGACCAGTTCCTTCATTTCAATTATACACAAATTACAAATTAGAAGTTTAACAGTTCTTCAATGGCTTATGTGACAGTATCCATTTAGCCTTTCGATACTTGATTATATCATTCATTAATGGTTTATTTTGTACTTAATTTTTCACATTATATTACATAAGGACATACAACTTACCTTTTTGCAAGCCAACTATCTTGCAGAGATTTGCTAATGATATGGTACAAACTTTTCTGGCTTCAGCCCAATTCTGTTCTTCTGGTTTAATTATGCTACAACATTTAACTAGTTGTGATGTGATGGAGTCAACAAAACCTTGAATCATGAAAATGGGTAATTTTCCTGATCAAAAAAATAAATAAAAAGAGAGAGAGAGGAAAATTAAAACTTGGATGAAAAAAATGTAAAAAGAAATATTAAAATAATATAAGGTGTATATTGTAGCGTCCCCATCCCGCTAAACATATACTAAAGGGGGTGATAACCTTTTATTACCCCGGGGTAGGAGGACGCAAGGGTTCGGGACCGATAATTATTGAAATAAGTCAACCACCAATACTGTAAATACCATAACCCTTTTATTCATTAATTACTATCGCAAAATATATACAGCAGACAATTTTTATTTCCTTATCTGATAATCTAGGTAACGGTTATATGTGGGACGTCCTTTTCATGCACTACTACAACATGCTCCAATTTTATCGACATGGTATACTAAAGTTTTCAACATTATCACCCTAGGTGTATAAGCAATTAACCATGACTCTATATCGTTAAATCATTACACCTTGTACGCAGGGCAAACGATAACCAACAAAATGTCATCATCCATCCACTGTCCCGAACAAATATTCCTATAACTTTGCGCTAGAAAGCGTCACGTCCCGCCTTTTATGCGTACAGTAAGGGGGAGGGACTGGAACCCCTCTTGGCGCCACTGAATGGATGATCGGCCTTATGAGTGTTATCATTTGTCAAGCCAAATATACTTAATAAACTTAACCAATGACTTAGACAGTTTACTTATGTGAATCACAACCATTACTGCGTCTGATCATACGTTTCATAATTATAATTAACATGCCTTACTAGTTCACGTTCCAAACGTCTTATTACCCCTAAACTATTGATAAAAACAAGAATACACGTGCGCCTTTCCGTAGCACTTATAATTCTCTTATCAAACAGTTATACACCGTTGCTTCTCAGTTGGTTCCTTATTATGACTATCAACGTGTGAAAAGGGATAACTCAGAACAAGCTCACCGGATAAGTTTTCAGCTAGAACCGCAACACTCAATCACTGTGACTTATATCTCGTCAGTCGCACGTTGATCGGTGGAGGGGATGTCGAACTATGTCCCACTGCGTCGGCGAGGACCGCTCCTACGATCGTGTTTCATTCGCTGTGGATTGTACGTAGACCACGAGTTGACTTCGTTATGCCGAAATGAAAAGAATTATATTGAACATATATTTATTCCAACCATAACTTTAAACGTTTTATCACCTAATACTTAACATTCATTTTCTTGTGCCGATCGTAGTTCCTCCCTATGTGATTGGGCATCATGTTCGAATCCTATCGCGACGCTGAACCACGAACGAAAGTTTTACATGAGCGGTAATTAATTCCAAACCATCATTATTTTTTTAACTCTAAATCAATATAACAAATGTCGGGGTGTACGAGAGTTCATTATTTTATACTGTGGTATAAAATTCTACTGTTCCGAAAAGGTATATTCAACCATTCTGCCATTGATGCTTAGAATAATTTTTTTTTCTCTCTCTCCCGTCGGTCTTAAAAAAAAAAAAAAAAAAAAAAAAATTTTTTTTTTTCCAAAAACAAAAAAAAAAAACTTAGCTTTCTTTCCACGAAAACAGCGACAACAATCTCTCTCCCAACAATCGTCAAACACACACACGAAAAACGACATACTAAAACAATTAACACTCATTCCCTATAACGACCCATTCTTTCAATAACAAACAATTGCATCAACAGGAAAAATGGACAGCTAAAGCAAACAACATTTACTATACAAACGCCACACACGTACTACAAATAAAACAGGACGTTACAATATAAAGTCTGGTAACACTTTCAAAATGTTTTTAGGGAAAATGTATCATTACCAGCAATATGAAATTTGGTCCAGAATAGACACTTTTCAGTTAGTCGGTGGGCAGAGCACATGCCTGCGTGGCAGTTGCTTCTGGCTGGCAAAAAACTTCTGGCCCAGCCATTCTCTAGCCTATACCTGGAACGTGAGAACGCATAACCTGGACTCTTTTTGTTTCATATTCTTTAATTTTGCCTTTTTAAACATTAAAAAAAAAAAACTAAAACCAATTCAAAGCATCTAAAATAGCAGGTACAGAAAAAAATTGCAAATGCAAAAATTATCGTGGAGAGAGCAGAAAATTTCCATGTTTTAGATCCAGTTATCCCCTTATCACTGAAACCTTAATTAGATTAAATATTTAAGCCTGCTGTTTTCTAATCAATTTTTCAGTTCTCTAATCCATCGGGTTACAGGTTCGGATCTGACATGGATGTTTGTGTTTGTCCCCAGAATGCATAAATATAATAGTCATGTTGCACTCTCTATATCGTGTAAAGATACTAGTGATGTGAAAGGGCGCAAAATGACCTTATAGCTTTGACGTACCCATAAAACCTAACGAACCAACCAACCAATGTTTTCTATACTAAATCCAACTTAACTTTGCATGAGATGTAAACAAAAGCACGTGGTGAAGTGCGATTATATTGGGTGATTGAGCCTTGCAATTTCCGTGTTCCTGGGCGCACACGAAAATGTAGTTTACAAAAGAAAACAGGAAAACTGACTTAAAACTGTAACAATCTGTTCTGAAAACAACTAAAATCATTTAATGTTATTAATTGGGCTAAAAAAACATAATAAATTACACATAAATTGATCATTTTTTAAATAGATATATAAAAAAAAAAGTAGACAACTCTGGTGCCAAACCACAGGACAGAAATCGCTGTCCTCCACTTTCGCCCCTTAAATTTTTGCCCGTTCCACTTTCGCCCCGGCGCCATTATATGGTACTTTCACTTTCGCCCTGTATATTTTATCAAGGCCCTGAAGAGAGGCTAAGGCTATACGCAGGTAACTTGAATACATCATAGCCAGGGTTTCAAGCTGTGATGGTACTTCAAGCAATGTTTTTCACGAATAATCACCCAATTGTTTTAAGTGGTTTTTAGTGGTAGGCGATTCCCTGAAAAATTGAATCGTATCTGAGAGGGTCAGAATCGATTAATCGATTATTGTGAAAAATTGAATCTATTTTTAAAAATATTAAAATTAAATCTGTTTATAATAATTTATTTCCGTGGTTAAAAGAGTAGCAAAATAAACACACAGAAGAAGCCATTCATGAATTTTTATTTAATAACAAACAATAACAAACATGTTGTGAAGCAGAAATATTATAACAATGTAATGTGAAGCAGATAAAAAAAGTTAGATTGATTGATTATTTGGTATTATGGAATCGAGAAATCGAGTTTCGGAATCGGGAATCGCCCACCACTAGTGGTTTTACACTTTGTATTTATTTAAAATACTTCATTAATTAGTGTATTATCACTATAACGTCAAAATTATTGTAATTATAGATTGATTTTTCTTCAAAACAGCACGAACGTTTGTTAAGGATTCATTGACAGTGGTACTTCAGTTTACTGTCCTTGTGGGTTGGTACTTGTTCAAAAATTTTTGAAAACCATGGGCCTAAAATAATCAGGCTAACGACTACTGTGCGAACCATGGAATTTTAAATGAATGAAACATAAATGATTTAATAAATTTTATATATTATATTATGTGTTAATGTACTTATGTTTGTTACACATAACAGACGTTTAAGGAAAATGTGTTAATAAATCATCTTTTTCTTGTTTTTAAAACATTGTTTGCGTTTTTTTTATTTTCTAAACTCTATTATTTTTTTTAAAACAATTTAGATTTTAGGAAAGCTTTAATTTAAATCGTTCTTAATTAAAAGGAGAATTTCGTGGGTTAGGTTAGGTAAGTATTCTAAATAACTGAATTCTTAGTTTTCTATTTGACTTGTTAACCTCTCTGCAGGGTCTTTTTTATGAAAGTGGGTCTTAAAAGTATTTTTGCAGGGGGCGTGTGTGGAAGGGGTGAAAGTGGAAGGGGCGATAGTGGACGGGGCCAAAGTGGAAGGGGCGAAAGTGGAAGGGGCCAACTTCACGGTGCCAAAGTGGAGTGAACCCTCTTTAGAGCATAAGGAATTAGTGGATTAAAGGATAGAAAGATAGGGGTTCATCTGGCCTTGCCAAGCCGCTGTCCTCCACTTTCGCCCCCTCCACATTCGCCCCCTCCACTTTCGCCCCTTAAATTTTTGCCCGTTCCACTTTCGCCCCCGAAGTCCACTTTCGCCCCGGCGCCATTATATGGTAATTTCAGTTTCGCCCTGTATATTTTATCAAGGCCCTGAAGAGAGGCTAAGGCTATACAGGTAACTTATACGCAGGTAACTTGAATACAACATAGCCAGGGTTTCAAACTGTGATGGTACTTCAAGCAATGTTTTTCACGAATAATCACCCAATTGTTTTAAGTGGTTTTTAGTGGTAGGCGATTCCCTGAAAAATTGAATCGTATCTGAGAAGGTCAGAATCGATTATTGCGAAAAATTGAATCTATTTTTAAAAATACTAAAATTAAATCTGTTTATTGTAATTTATTTCCGTGGTTAAGAGTAGCAAAATAAACACATAGAAGAAGCCATTCATGAATTTTTATTTAATAACAAACAATAACAAATATGTTGTGAAGCAGAAATATTATAACAATGTACTGTGAAGCAGATAAAAAAAGTTAGATCGGAATCGCCCACCACTAGTGGATTTACACCTTGTATATATTTAAAATACTTCATTAATTAGTGTAGTATCACTATAACGTCATAATTATTGTAATTATAGATTGATTTTTCTTCAAAACTGCACGAACGTTTGTTAAGGATTCATTGACAGTGGTACTTCAGTTTACTGTCCTTGTGGGGTGGTACTTGTTCAAAAAAGTTTGAAAACCGTGGGCCTATAATAATCAGGCTAACGACTACTGTGCGAACCATGGAATTTTAAATGAATGAAACATAAATGATTTAATAAATTTTATATATCATATTATGTGTTAATGTACTTATGTTTGTTACACATAACAGACGTTTAGGGAAAATGTGTTAATAAATCATCTTTTTCTTGTTTTTAAAACATCGTTTGCGTTTTTTTTTATTTTCTAAACTCTATTATTTCTTTTAAAACAATTTAGATTTTAGGAAAGCTTTAACTTAAATCGTTCTTAATTAAAACGAGAATTTCGTGGGTTAGGTTAGGTAAGTATTCTAAATAACTGAATTCTTAGTTTTCTATTTGACTTGTTAACTTCTCTGCAGGGTCTTTTTTATGAAAGTGGGTCTTAAAAGTATTTTTGCAGGGGGCGATTGTGGAAGGGGTGAAAGTGGAAGGGGCCAACTTCACGGGGCCAAAGTGGAGTGAACTGCCAAGCCATGAGTATCAAGGGGAAGCTAAATTGATTCCTCCAATCACAGGAGCCTGCGCAGGGATACGTGGTTAGTTTTTGTTTACATCCCACGAAAAGTTAGCTTGGATCGACTTTACAACTGCTATTTCTGAGGTTTCGAATTGGTTTTACTTATATATAAAAAAAAAAGAAGAGGATTGTTAAGAAAGGCAAAATAATGGAAAATAAAATACTATGAAATAAGAGTCCAGGTTATGTGTTCTCATATTTCAGGTACAGGCTAGAGAACACTGTGCTAGAATTTTTTTTTGCCCACCGGAAGTAGTTGCTGCACAGGTGTGTGCTCTGCCTACCAACTAGGAAAAGGGTTTATACATTCAGATTTTTCTCACAGTAAAAACCTTGCAAACACTCTGTAGGAGCAACGTCCACATGATAATCCAACTCTTGCCAGATATGATCCAAACATGTCCTCCATGACTGTGGCTATTGCTTGCTCAATTCTCCCCATAAATTCCATAACATCTTTTGGAAAAGGAGAGGCATACACCAGGCTGTTCTAGAAGATATTATAGAACTGGGCAAGCAATAACCACAGTCATGGAGGACTTGTTGGGCCGTGTGTGGCAAGAGCTGGATTATCATGTAGACATTTGTTGCATTACAAAAGGCTCCCAAAGTGTTTGTAAGGTTTGTATGTATGAAAAAAAAACAAAAAAAACTGATTATGTTCTTTACAAAATTTTGTATTGCTAGCAGTGATATATTTCCAAACTTTTCCATAATAACATTTTGAAAGTGTTACTAGACTTTATGTACATCCTATATACATCAATAAGATTTGAACAAGAAACTAGATACATAAGAACATATTTTCTTATCCTGCTTGTCAGATGGAGGGAATGAAGAAAATGAACACTTTATATTATCACTTGATTTGCTTACAGCACTATTTTTTCCTCTTCAACAAAATCTCAATAATTTGAATTTTATTTTACTTAATCTCGGTAACTCGAACCTTGTTAAATCAAAACCTTCTCTCTATAAATGTAGGAATTTTCCTCTTCCCTTGAGATTCAATTTATCGAATTTATAGTGGTTCTATACCCTGTCCAATAAAAGTTGGAGTGGGCGTGTCCAGTTAAACTTCCTATTTCAATTGTTATACGTTGTTGATTGTGCTTTGGCAACAATGTCTAACATTTGAAATAGGAAGTTTAACTGGATACGCCGACTCAAACTTTTGTTATATTTTATCAACATGATGATACAAACCCAAATCAAGTATGAGAAACATAAACTGTGTTTCCTATGGCTTCCTCAATCTACACACACTTTTTATTCAGTAATCTGTCAAAATATATCATAGATATTATTCACAATATCTGGTGGCCACTATAACAAAATATACTCTGCAGAATGATTCCTGATCCCCCATTTCAAGCTGTTTCTGTGTATGATGTTCTGACTCCTCATCAATTATGTCTTTCTAGTGTGTTTGTTGCTCGCGAATAATTTATGACGCATTGCTAAAGAAACTGCCTCTCATTCTTGGTTTGTCAGCTCTATCACTTCCTGTGTATGTCGTGATATCTATTCCACCAAGTGTCAAGGCGTTAGACTGGTATTCATGATTCTGAACTTAAATACTACGCTTTATCCCCGACTATACTTACTTACTTACTTACTTTTCAAACCCGCTTATCCGTTAGGGTCGCGGGGGCAGCAGCCCTATGGAGGATCTCCAGCGATCGCGATCTTCCACCATCAGGCGCATGTCCTCCCTGGTAATATCCAAGCGACTCGAACCCAGATTCTCCATGTAGTCTAGCCACCTGGTTCTAGGTCGACCCCTTGGTCTCTTACCCACCGGCTTGGAAAATAACAACTGCCTAGGAAGACTAGTTTGCGGCATCCGTATCACGTGGCCATACAAGCGCAACTGAGATCTCTCAATGCGGAGAAGTAGCGGCTCAACACCTAAAGATTCCCTTATTGTGCTGCTGTACACTCTATCTAGTAGGGTAACACCTGCCACACCTCTCAGGAATCTCATTTCGGCCGCTTGTACCCGCGATCGCACTCTTTCGGTCATTACCCAAGCCTCATGACCATAGGTGAGAATGGGGACAAAGATAGATTTGAAGACGGAGAGCTTGGCTTTGTTACCCAGCTCTCGTTTCGTTACCACGGATCGCCACAGTTCACGTCTGACACAGCTTGCTGCACCGATCCGAGCATCCAATTCTTTCTCCTGCCGTCCATCACTCGTGAATGCAATCCCGAGATACTTGAACTTCTCCACCTGTCTCAATGAGGCTCCCCTAACATGGAGAGCGCACTGAGCAGGCTGTCTTGAAAGAACCAGAACTTCGGTTTTAGCCACACTGATCTTCATCCCAGCTTCTTCACATTTGGCTGCAAACCGGTCTAGTGCATGCTGAAGGTTCGTGCGAGAAGACCCAAGCAGGACAAGGTCGTCCGCAAAGAGCAACCTCTCCACCAGGCAGTCGCCCACACAAACACGCTCATCGCCTCGGCTGCCCCTGTCTATCCAGTCCATAAAGATAATGAACAAGATGGGCGACAGTACGCACCCTTGGCGGAGTTCAACACCCACGGTGAACGGTCTTGACTTAATGCCATTTATCCGGACACACATCTCAGAGCTTTCGTACAGAGACATGATAGCAACCAGTAATTGCCCATCCACTCCATACTCTTGCAACACTTGCCAGAGCTTCTCCCGAGGAACCCTGTCATATGCTTTTTCGAGGTCCACAAAGCAAGCGTAGACCTCTTTTGCATACTCCCAGGATTTCTCAAAGATTTGCCTTAGAGCAAAGATGTGATCCGTCGTGCTTCGGCCAGGTCGGAAACCACACTGCTCCCCCGACAGTTTGGAGTCGACTATTTCCCGACTTCTCTTCTCCAGACACTTAGCGTACACTTTCCCAGGAATGCTGAGCAAAGAGATGCCTCGATAGTTGTTGCAATCTCTCTGATCTCCCTTTTTGAAGATAGGGATCACAATTCCTGTCTGCCATTGCTTAGGGGCCTGTCCAGATATCCAAGCAACCTGACACACTCGAGTCAGCCACAGGATACCATCCTGATTTAAGGCCTTTAACATCTCGGACCGGATTTCATCATCACCTGCAGCTTTGCCAGTCTTCAGGGACTTAATTGCCCATCTGACTTCTGTTTCAGTGATACTACCGTGACTATTCTCTGCTCCAAGGTGCACCTCATATGCCTCAGTTGTTGTTGTCACCGGATTAAGAAGAGATGCAAAGTATTCCTTCCACCTATGCAATACGCTCTCCTCCGTTTTCAGAAGCCTCCCATCTGAACTCTTAATAGTTTGTGATGAAAGAGACTTCTTTCCACGGAGGCGGCGCACGGTCTGCCAGAACACCTTGTTTGCCGAACCATAGTCTGCCTCCAATTTCTCCCCGAACTTCTCCCAGGCCTTGGCTTTAGCTGTTGATACTGTCTTTGCTGCTGCTTTTCGCGCCTCAGTGTACCGCACTCGACTCGAAGTTGACTTATTTGCAAGCCATAGCAAATAAGCTTCCTTCTTTGCCTTGACAGCTTCTTGGACTTCACCGTTCCACCATGCAGTCCTTTTCTCACCGCCCTGCGCCACACTCAGCCGCTTACGACCACAGCACAAAGCAGCCGAAGTAATCACAGCAGTTTTAAACAACTGCCACTCCTCTTCAACAGTACCACGATCACTGGGTAGTTCTTTGAAACTTGAAGATATGCTATCTGCAAAGGTCTTCCTCACAGCTCTATCCTCCAGTGCCTCCCATTTGATGCGCCAAGTTTGTCTGAACCTAGTATTTCGCTTGGTTGGCATGGATTCAGAGAACCGCAAAGTGCAGACAACAAGGTGGTGATCAGTTGATAGTTCTGCCCCTCTTCTCACACGAGTATCCAACACTGATCGGAATAAGTCAGCTGAAACAATTACAAAATCAATCAGTGACTTCTGGTCCATTGCATCCCTGTACCAGGTATACTTATGGACATCCCTGTGCTGGAAGAAGGTGTTTGTGATGGAAAGTCCATTGTTGCAACAGAGATCCAACAAGCACCTCCCATTCGCATTTAAATCGGGGTCACCATTCCTCCCAATCACGCCCCTCCACGTTTGGTCATCAGCCCCTACGTGTGCATTGAAGTCGCCCATCAGGATGACAGAATCTGCACTCCCTCTCCTGCTAAGAGCAGCATCAACTTCATCTAGAAAAAGTGGGTACTCTGTGACTGCATTCGGAGCATATGCAACGAATAGAGAGAGAGACCGTTTCCCTATCTGAAGCCTCAGGAGACACAGTCTTCCACCTAAGGGGGTCCAATCTGCAACATAACCTGCCAGCCGGGGACTTGTGAGTATCCCCACTCCCGCCTGGGCAGTCATGTTAGGGTTGACACCAGAGTAGAAAAGCTTCCACCCTCCTTCTAAGTCCACAGTTCCAGAACCCGGACGTTTCGTAGAGGTAATACCTATGATATCCAGTCGATACCGTTTGGCTTCCTCCACTAACTCTGATTCCTTTCCTGTCATGGAGAATACGTTCCAAGTGCCGATTGACAGCACCCGATCCCGTTGTCGCTTTACCAGTTTCTCCTCCTGGGTAAAGGCATGCGCTGCCCCCGACCGTTTCCCCAAGCGCATTGCGAGTGCACTGGTGGGGCTTCTCGGAGGCATTGCTCCGAGATAACAGCCGGGAGACTGTCGACTATTTTTCGAACGAGAGCCTCTGCCTAACTCCCGAACGCGGGTGACTTTAACCTGCGCCACACCTGATGCAGTATAAATTCTCTTATTTATAAAATAGCTTGGCATTCCTCTGTTTAAAGTTGATGCTCACAAAAAAAAAAAAAAAAAAAATAATAATTGACCTGACTGTCCAACCAATCACTTATTCTATTTTTTTGAATGCACAGTAAAGTAAGTCAAGAATCGAGCATCATTCTGCAGAGTATAATAAAATTTTGCAAACATTCCAAGAAGGAGCTATAAAGAGCGATCGTCACATGCACGCCCATGTCAACAATGCTTAAAAGAAAAAAAGAAAGTAAAAGTGTATTCATTCTTGACTGATCTCTGTGAAACAATTGTCATATGACATGCCATTATCTTGGTATTCTTAATGGTAACTGTTAGAGCACGTGCAATCGACTTGAAGGAGTCCACAAAAAAACCTGAAAAGTTGATACAGCTGAGCTAAGACTTACATGATCATATTGTCGAAAGCAGAATTTGAAAAAGTTAATATTTTTCAAGTTATTGTGCAAACAGCAGCCGGCCAGCCGGATAAATGTACAGTTCCAGTGTGCATTCTTATAAATAGTTTTAAGTTAAAGCTCCTAATAAATAAATACTGGAGATTGTGATTGGTGTCAGTGTGTGTTTTTGAATGTGTAGTGAATTCTGTGAATTTTTGCAGTTTTTGTCTGTTGTTTATGCTAATTTTAGTGTTGGGGTTCGTTTTGGTATAGATGTTGTGGGCGTGGTATCGGCGTGAGTGTAGTAGTTTTGGTATGGTATGGTGGATTTTGTTTGTGTTTGCTTTGAAATTGGTTGGAGCCATTATATTTTAGCGTTTATTACGATTTAATTGTTAGATCGTAAGCATTTAGTGACAACTGTAAGTTTAGGAAGGCTGCAACAAAAACTGTTAACGATCTTGCTCAAGCTTTGTTGCTGCAGCTTTGCCTGAAATTTAGTCATCAACAAAGACTTTAAGAGAAAGCTTTTGTGGTATAGAGTGATCGTCTGGGTAACGGTGTGTCGTGCAGTGAAGCCGCTCGACAGCGTAGCGTTCTACCCCCCCTGTTTCAGCGATGTTCGAGGAAAATTTGATAGTTTTAATTTACAGGATAAAAAGGGTTTTATCTCCTTGCTAATTGCCTGTGTTATTTGCAGAAATGGAAATGCCTGTACTGTTTTACTTGGATTTGAACTACTGCCGGAGTGAGCTCCCTTTTGATTATTGCAGATGGAACACTGTAAATCGCTGTTCTTTTGTTACCTGGTGCTAATGAAAAGGAGCGACCAAGTTGAGAACTCGACGGTGATATTGTAGCAGAATCCGTGAGATCATTCCTGTTTATTTTTCTTTGCCAATGAAATCACCATGTGTGTTGAGAAGATCATATAATATAAAACGGAACAGAATTGCTTTTTGACCGTCTCCTCTTCAATTTAGAGCTTCAATCGTTAGTTCTTTAGAAAATGCTGTTGTGATACGAACACGGTTTGTGCAGCTATATTGTTGAAATTTTCTATGGGCCATTATGCTTGTATTCCATCACCACAGAGTTAACGTATGTTCTCCTGTCAAATCAAGTGGCTCCCGAAACTAAGTGATTTTAATGCCATCAATCGTCCTCTGGTGCTACCCGGCCATTTGCTTGGGAAATTGTGAGACTGAGCTGTGCACATGAGGCTGGCTTTTGAGCAACATATTGAGCATTCGAATCAGTGTGTTTGTCGCAACTGTTTACTTGTGCAGGGTGCTGTCAGTCAATGTGTGTTGTCGACGTTAAAGCTTCAGTCTGAAAAGTCAGGGGTTATTACTCCCCCCCCCCCAGCCTGTGTGTTGTGTTGTTAAAAGGACGCTGAGGGTGGGACTTGAAAAGGAGAGCGTGACGCCTTCCTGTGTCCCCCCTATTCGACCCACGGATCAGGAGCTCTAGTGGAGTTGTGACGGTCGTCAGCCCCATGGTTGTGCATTCTGGAGCTGGTGTGCCTATGTTTGCTTGTTTTGCATAGCAGGTCATGTGCCGGCGAATGCAATTTTAGTACCAGAGTTGACTCAAGAGCTGTTTTTTTAGATTGGGTACTTACCCATAGTTTAAATGATCATTTTAAAGCTTGTTTTTAATCTTAAATTTTGGGGCCACAGATTAATTATTCGTATTAATATGTATGGTAAATTTCAAGGGAATAAAATGTTTATTCTTTCCTGTTTGATGTGGATGCAGCAACACCTCCCCTTGCAAGTCTAGAACAACTCGCGTGGGTGTGCATTGTTGGAGGGTACCTTTCTGGCACCCCACCCACATGCACAGGGCACATTTTGGCGCCCGAACAGGGACTTGCTAATCTGGAATTTCGGATTTTGGGCTGGTCAAGGAGCAGGTGGTGTGCAGAGTGCATATTGCCTGTGTGTAAATTGTGTGTGTCTGGACTAACTGTGTAATTAGTTGTTGTTGAGTAGGTTGATCAGTATGCCTAACGAAGGTGCTGCTGGGGAAAATGTTGAAGGGGCATTGGAGCCCAAAATGACCGGATGTAACGGCACAGTGCCTGCATTCTCCGGGGATGGAGCCGAGATTAGTATAACCGGTTTCCTAAAGGCCGTTGAAAGTATTGGTGCGCTTGGCCACTGGACCAAAGAGATCAAGTTAACAGAGGCTAAGTCTAAATTGAAGGGAAATGCAGCCCGTAAAGCTGCGGAATTAGAGCTGTTTGACATACACAGCTATGCCCTGTTTCGATCTCGTCTTGGCCAAATATTCGGCCGTGTCAAGATAGATCGAGACTATGGGAAAGAGGTGTACGATGTCGTTCAGCGCAGGAAGGAGTCCGTTCTCGACTTTTCGGGGAGGCTCCAATTTGCGATGGATCGATTTATACAGGCTAACCCAGCGATAGAAGCCACCCGTGAACAGTTGTTGCTGCAACGGTTTAGCCATGGGACCCTCCTCCCACATGAAAAGCTATTAAAGGCGACAGCTCCAAAGACCTTCGAGGATGCCATAAAATGCACAATGGAATCCGAGGAGCTCGAGCGGGGTCACCATGGTGAAAGCAGTGGAGTTAAATTGGAAGCCAGCTCACTGGATTATGATGACGATGAATCGGGTCTGGCCTCACAACTGAAGAAACACGGGAAAGATCCCGTTAGTGGATCAAGTGTTAAGGAGTGTGCCTGCAGACAAGAAATCAAAGAGATAAGGGCATGGTGGAAAAGATCTTGAAGGATGGAGTCGGCACTGCACGTGCCCCTAAGAGGGAAGTTACATGTTTTAAATGTGGCGCCCTGGGGCATTATGCCCGTGACTGCCTTCAGATGAAGCTCAGGTTGCCCCAGAGGAGTGTGAACCCATCGTCCTCAAGAGAGGTGTTGATCCAGAGCCAACTAGTCAACATGCTAGTTGACACTGGGTCACAAGTCTCCTTTATTGATGAGGAGTTGTGTCACCAGCTGCCTCAGGCCCATGACGTCGATGCGATGGTGCGAGGTGAATGGCAGCTGCATCCACATCAAACACAAAGTCACCCTGGACATAAAGATCCGGGGAAGGGCTCTGCCCTGCTGCGGCTTTTTACTTCACTCCTTCGCGAACAGGCCATATGATGGAATCCTGGGTACTGACGCCTTGGATGGGGTGTCGTTCACTTGCTCTGCGGTAACGGTGGTCGAAGATAATGGAGATGGATTTGAACAGTGGGGAAAAGGCTGGGAATATGTCGCCCCAGGTAACCTCGCAGGGGTATGCGGAAAAATCGGAAAGGAATGGGAGCGTTGTTACGGGTGTGGCGCAAGGGTATGTGCACCCAGGTGCCCGTGTGATGGTCTCTTGTACCGCCGATTCATCAGGTGGTGCCTTCGGACCGTTTAGGGTATCACGGACTTTGCCTGGGAATAAAGTTGTGGTTAAAGGGCTGAAGTTTCATGACATCCTGGTTGTTCTTAAAAGCCGGGTGCAGATGATTGATTCTCCACAGGGAGGTGAATTGTCACCAGATGTTCCCGAACCAGTAATGAGAGATGCCGCAGTAGGACCTGATGAAGTTATGGGCCGGAAAATTATGGTCGATGTAGCTGCAGAATGTGTAGCAAAAAAGGACAGTGGTTCCGTATATGTTAATGGGACAGAAATAAGTAGTAAACTTCGTGAGGGTGTCATGGTAGCCAAGGAGTCTGTAAATTTTGGACATAAGACCCATGCCACCCCTGTCATGCATAATGCAAATGTAAAGCACCCAACACAGGGTAAGATGCATCTCGATAAGCTTAATGTCGGACATAGAGGAGGTGTGGTGCCCAAGAAGTCCAAGAGGAACGCAGTGGGAGTAGCCCCACATGCATGGGACATGACGCCTTTCAATGGCAAGCGGCGTACTGTTTTTTGTGTGCTTCCGGAGTGACCAAGTCGGTGTGGGTGTTTGTATCTTCGGTGTTTTTGTTGTATGTATGTGGCCTTATGTGATAAAAGAACTCGGTTCTTTTATTCGTAAGGAGTAGCGTATGTGACTGGTGTCAATGTGTGTTTTTGAGTGTGTAGTGAATTCTGTGAATTTTAGCCGTTTTCGTCTGTTGTTTATGCTAATTTTAGTGTTGTGGTTTGTTTTGGTACAAATGTTGTGAACATGGTCTTGGCATGAGTGTAGTAGTTTTGGTGTTGTATGGTGGAGTTTCTTTGTGTTTGCTTTGAAATTGGTAGGAGTCATTATACTTTAGCATTTATTTGATTTAATTGTCAGATCGTAAGCATTTAGTGACAATGGTCAGTTTAGGGAGGCTGCAACAATAGCTGTTAACGATCTTGCTCAAGCTTTGTTGCTACAGCTTTGCCCGAAATTTAGTCGTCAACACAGGCTTTGAGAGAAGGCTTTTGTGCTAGAGAGCGATCGTCTGGGTAATGGTGTGTCGTGCAGTGAAGCCGCTCGACAGCGTAGCGTTCTACCCCCCCCCCCCCCCTGTTTCAGCGATGTTCGAGGAAAATTTGATAGTTTTGGTTTACAGGATAAAAAGGGTTTTATTTCCTTGCTAATTGCCTGTGTTATTTGCAGAAATGGAAATACCTGTACTGTTTTACTTGGATTTGAACTACTGCCGGAGTGAGCTCCCTTTTGATTATTGCAGATGGAACACTGTAAATCGCTGTTCTTTTGTTACCTGGTGCTAATGAAAAGGAGCGACCAAGTTGAGAACTCGACGGTGATATTGTAGCAGAATCGGTGAGATCATTCCTGTTTATTTTTCTTTGCCAATGAAATCAGCATGTGTGTTGAGAAAATCATATAATATAAAACGGAACAGAGTTGTTTGACTATCCGGTTTTTAATCATCTCCTCTTCAATTTCGAGCTTCAATCGCTAGTTCTTTAGCAAATGCTGTCGTGATACAAACACGGTTTGTGCAGCTATATTGTTGAAATATGGGCCATTATGCTTGTATTCCGTCACCACAGAGTTAATGTATGTTCTCTTGTCAAATCAAGCAGCTCCCGAAACTAAGTGATTTTAATGCCACCAATCGTCCTCTGGTGCTATCCAGCCGTTTGCTTGGGAACTTGTGAGGCTGAGCTGTTCACATGAGGCTGGCTTTTGAGCAGCATATTATGCATTCAAATCAGTGCGTTTGTCACAACTCTTTACTTGTACGGGGTGCTGTCATTCAATGTGTGTTGTTGTGGTGGCTCTGAGAGGCGAGTAGAGGGTGCTGATGTGTGTTGTCGACGTTGAAGCATCAGTCTGGAAAGTCAGGGATTACTGCTCTCTCGCCTTCGCCCCCCCCCCCCCCCCCCCAGCCTGTGTATTTTGTTGTTAAAAGGACGCTGAGCGTGGGACTTTGAAAAGGAGAGCGTGACGCCTTCCTGTGGGCACCCCCACCCACGCGCACAGGATACAAGATAATGCTCCAACATTATTTTCGTTATAGACCTTTTTCAGCGAAAGTTGTGCTCGCGTGGTCACATGACTTGGCTGCCATTACGAGATGTTGATTTGAGCGATTTGAGCACTCAACTTGCCTCAGCTTGACCACAAACGTTTGGATTAAGCTTTTGTTCTGGATCAAAAATGACTGATTTAATCGCAGATAAGATAAAAACTCATTTAAAATGTTTGCTCATTTAAACAATTAGATTAATATTTACATAAATTTCAAGATGCAGAAATATATATTTCAGTAAACTTACAGTTTTCGTATAACTTTATTGCACATGTTTTACACAAAATATATGTAGACTATAGATTATATATTTCTTTTAATACGAGGATTGAGACATAAGTCATGGCAACTATTTTTATGAGAATTCGAGAGTGGATGGAAAATTGAAATATACAGATTCGTTAATAACATCTTCACTCTCTGCACATTGCGCGATGACTGATCATGCGACAAAGGTAAGTGAAATTTTTATCAATTTAACTCATTACTTCTTAGCCATTTACTGTGACTAGATAGAAAAGGTGGTATACATCAGTTCGTTAGAGGGGGTCTGCCCCCCCCCCCCCCCGTTATTATTAAAAAATCAAGTCACTTACCTTGGTGGCATAATCAGTTATCGTGTGATATGCAGATAGTGAAGATTAACCATTAAAGATAGTGAAGATTAAAACTTAATGAAATGTTAACGCACTAGCAGCATATACTTTCTGTAAAAATTTTTATGTATATTCCTAGTTATCTGTTGCTAAAAAGTTGGTTATCTGGACCAGTACACTGAAAGCTGACATCTTAAGCCCATGTCTCGTTCAACTCTGGTTACATACATCCTGCACTGCGGTTGAGTAAGAATTGATTTGTGGAAACATAATACAAATACTCGGCTTCCTTGAGACATATAAAAAATTTTCTGTTAATTGCATTCATCCATTTCAGCTTTTCTGCATCATTTTTGGGAAACAAAAATAAAGAAAAAGGCACCAAGCAAGGCGTAAAGGTGTGTGAGCAAAACAAATTTGTTTCTTTCGTTGTCGCAATCGAAAATAGCTATTTGAGTAACCTACCACGGCACAGCATGAAACCTGCTTGTTTAGCTTTTCCATCTGAGCACTAAAAACACTAGAAATAGAAAAGGGGTTGCCTGTGAGTGCCGAAATCGTTCTTGTCCCATACACTCTCTAGCCTGAAACTCTAAAAGTCAACATCTCATAATGGCAGACGGAAGTAGCGCTGCTCTGCCATCTAGCGGCGGAATGCGCGTCTGAAAAAGGTCTATACAAATATATAGGATCTTTAAAAATTTGCTGGACAATCTTGGTATATTGATTCTATCAAACATGAATTGTGTTAAGAGTTATGTCACACTATACTTTTACACTTTATTCTAGTACAGAGGGTAGATTATCGCTTGCGAGGGAGTTTTGCACCATCCCATTATAAACGACTGCTACGAGATGACAGTAGCAGCCGAGACCGACGGCTTAACGTGCCCTCCGAAGCACGGGGAGAAGATCTGCTGGGGATAAACGAACCAGAGGCTGTCACCAACTGCTGGAAAACCAGCTATGGTCAATCGGCAAATGAGTCAGACCAAAGTCCCCCAACAGCCGTGCCCCAAATAGCTGTCCCGCCAGCGGTGGCCCTCAAGCCCTGGCCGTCACCCAACCAGCAGCTGGCCGCGCCTGAAGTTGCTGAACTCCATCGATTGGCAAGCCAACCGACGAGACAACCAGGCCACGGCCACCCCCTTTACACTTTATTAGTATAATTATGCAATGACGTCATCCTTTTGATGCGTTGTAATTGGCTGGATCGGAAGCAGCTGGTGACGTCACATTAAGTGAAGCTTGTCACGTGTTGTCAAGTTATTTGTAGCCATAGCGGATTTAACAAACGCTGAGATAGCTGATTTGCACATGGTGTATGGAGCTGCTAATGGAAATGCAAGAGAAGCAGCAAGGCTTTACACAGACATGTCCCAAGCCACCAAACACTTACAAGTTTAGACAGACTTTGGAGAGAAACTGGGACTTTTATTGTTAGAAGACAAGATGCTAGTAGGGGAAGAACTGTGCACATTTCTGGTATAAAGTAGGGAGCATAAAAATTGGCAAAACTGCAGTATTTATATAATGTTAAAGTGCATATAAAATAATGACCTTACAACATGCAAAATTGGTGAACGGGTTCATTATAAACATAGGTAGGGCAGGTATCTCGCATTGAAGCCATATAACTAACGAAGGTTGTTGCATAGTTAATTTACAGATAATATGAGCAATGGAACAGCAGAATAGAAACACACTCACAGCTCTTTGGGAAAGTGGCGTCAGAAATAGACAGGAGGCCAGTTAAAGATCAGGTATACCTTTGAGAACATGTTACCAAATAATGAAGAAATTGGATTCAGGAGAAGACATCGAACGCAAGGCTGGATCAGGTAGACCCAATATACTAGAGGCTAATGATCGATGCCGTATTGCACCGTTGGTCGTTCACCATCCACAGATTTAGTAAATGTGCTCTTGCCAAACATGGCCCAACAGTTTCCATTACTGGAAACGTCTGGTAGAAGAAATGTGGGACAATATGTCGTTTGATCTGTTGGAGTCGTTTTTCAATGGCATGCCCGGCAGATTGCAGGAGTGCTTGCAAAAACAAAAAGGGAAGATCAAGAAATGATTTTGTAGCATACATTATTGTCAAATGTTGCCGGTACATAACGATACTTTAGTTG
This sequence comes from Rhysida immarginata, assembly GCA_023313115.1. Classification (NCBI taxonomy): domain Eukaryota; kingdom Metazoa; phylum Arthropoda; class Chilopoda; order Scolopendromorpha; family Scolopendridae; genus Rhysida; species Rhysida immarginata. The sequence goes on from JAHWFO010037800.1 coordinate 705,481, forward strand.
TATGGATGTCATGTTTCCTTATATTAAAACGCTTGTTTTGGTTCTTGCCAATTTTTATGCTCCCTACTTTACAATGTAAAAACCCGTATTTACTCAAAACTGCTTCGAATGTTGACACATGTTTAATAGACATTCCTATTTAATATTTATATATAGAATCTATATTAAGAAATTTGTCCAAAACACCCTGTATACTGGTAACAGCCAAACTGTGGACACTAAGATAACAACAGAAGAATATAAGCAATATTCCACAAAAAGAATTTTATATAATAAAAACTCATATGTACATTTCAGAACTGTCTGTCTTTATCAATATTTTACGAGTTTTTATTATATAAATTTTTTTTTTTTTTTGTGTAATAGTGGTTTCTTATCTTCTTCTGTTTTATGTTTTTAGTTGTTTTTCCATCAAGCTTAACAAGCTTCACAGTTCTAAAAGAAAAATAAATAAATAAACCTACCAAATGCAGAACCAAATCCAATGCGAATGTTTTCAGAGCCACCATCCAAATTTTTGAGATAATTTTCAATCAGTGTCTCTTTCTTTTGCTGAATTTGGTCATCATCTGTTGCCTGATAATACTCCAAACAAAATGCAGTTAGAGCCTTCACAGCTAGAGATTGTATTGATGCATTATTGTAGGCAAGGCATTCATCAATATATTGTTGCCAAGTGTCTATCAAAGCAAAAACAAAAGAATGATGGCAATTAATGTAAATTACATGTTACCTAGTTGAAAAAAAAGGTGTGGGGGGGGGGGAAGACTTTGTTTTATATATATATAGTACTAACTAGAGATGATATAGCACTAAATGAAGACATGAATGGTCAAACCAACAACCGTAAGACAGTGAGCTCAATGCCAAAGCTACAATTCCAGAACAAAAACATTTTCAACTCTGGCTAAGCACACAATGATTTTTAGCATTTTATGTTAATAATGGTAATACACAACTAAATTAATTGATCTTATAAACCGAAGAAAGACCAGAAAGCAATCTGAAAAATACACTACTTGAAAATGAACACCAGAAGGAAACATTTAATATAAACAAAATTTATACAACATAATCATGGAATACAGAGGAAAAAGTGATCAAAAACTATGGCAAAATAAAGCTGTTTGCTAGTAAATTCAAAAAACATGATTAGAACAAGGTTGAACCCCTATGAATTGTGATACACTCTGCAATTCTGGCATGGAGTCTGTCATAGAGATGTTGGATGTTACCGTGAGGTATTAAGTTCCAAGCATCCTCAAGCTGGAGACCGGATAAGTAACTGTCACATAAGGATGGAGGTCCTGCTATGGAAATTGTCTCACACCCTAAAGTGCAAGTTAGTGTGTTGCACATGAAGTGTGTGGATGTGCATTATTGTGCTAAAAAAGCACAGTTACGGAAAAACCTTACAAAATGGCACAGCAACTGGCTGAATGATTTGCAGATGTACCCAATGCTGTTTAACGCACCTGATACAAACACTGAATCTTTACGGGAATGATAGCTAACAGCTCTCCACATGCCTAGATGTACTCTACATCATAACATATAAATTTCATGATTGTTCAGCAATTCTATCTTGGTGTTCTGTTCTCATTTTCCCATAGTGTGTATGCTAGTTTCAGTCTGACACTACTAACAAAGTGAAAAGATTAAATATACAGGGTGGTTATAAAATATCGTGAGGCATCTAGAGCCCTCTAGCGAGTAAAGTAATGGATTTAACATAACCAAATTTGATGGGCGTACATAGTGGACCATGGGATTTCGATTTCAAAAAAATAAAAATTAGAACCAAAAGTCGCCACCAATAAAAGTTTAGCGCTGTTTACCGAATAAAATGCATTAACTTGCATAAACGCGTTCCGTGTAACGATCATGAGTATAAAAGGAAAGGGTGGGAGAATTCTCATCATTCTGAGGCCAACTGCCTTTCAGTGTCTTTCAGTGCCTTACAGGACCATGCTTTGTTAGTCAAGCTGTATTATCAGCGGAACAAGAATGCCAATGCTGCCCTTTGTGAATTTCGGCACTTAAAGAAGTTGCGAAAAGGACCGATGAGCATAACAAACTTACGAAACATGATTTAATGATTTGAAACTACAGGAACTCCAGCACAGCAACCAGGCCAGGGACGCAAAGCAGTTAGTCAGCAACAAGTTGAAAAAGTTGCAACTGCTGGTGTCGAACAGGAGACGGCAAATGTGCAGGGTATCAGCAGTGCTCGGGCAGTATCCCAGCACACACAGATCCCATACTCAACAGTGCGGAAGATCCTGCATCAGATGTTGAAGTTTTACCCATATAAAATTGCTTCTGTTCAAGAATTGCTTCCTGGCGATGTGGCCACCCGATTGGATTTTTCATTGAGATTCTTAGCACGTCTGCAAGTTGATGGTACGTGGCCGTGGCAGATTTTATGGAGTGACGAAGCACACTTTCATTTGAACGGTAGTATTAACGCACACAACTGCCGCATTTGGGCTGTGAATAATCCGCACGCTTGTGTGCGGTAGCCTCCCCACATGCCAAAGGTCAGTGTGGAGTGGCTTTACACCATCTTTTATCATCGGTCCTTACTTTTACAAGGAAAATCGTTCAAGTGAACCAGTGTCCTGTACCATTACTACTGAGAGGTATGCCGATATGCTATAGAACTTCGTGGTTCCACAACTGCAGCAACGAGGATGTCTTGATTCGACCGCATTCATCCAGGATGGTGCACCACCCCACATCGGACATAAGATACAGCGCATGTTGTGGGAACATTTATTTGACAGCAGTCATTAGTCATGCATTTCCTACGGTATGGCCACCGAGGTCGCCCGATCTCAATCCTTGTGACTTTTTGGTCTGGGGATTTCTTAAAGGTGTTGTGTATCAAGGACATGTCCCCGATATCACAACATTGAAAGATCGAATAACGTTAAAGGTGAGACAAATTAATTCTGATATGTTGCGAAACCCCGTGAAAAATGTCGTGCATCGAATAAACATCATGATTGAACCTAATTTGTAAGTAACAATCATTTATTGTTAATAAAATTGATGTGTGCTGTGGCATTTAATCATTCAGTATTTACACTAATACATTTTTGCAGCGCCAAAATTTTATTGGTGGCGACTTTTGGTACTCATTTTTATTTTTTTAGAAATCAAAATCCCATGTTCCACTATGTATGCCCATCAAATTTGGTTATGTTTCGTCCAATATTTTACTCGCTAGAAGGCTTCAGATACCTCACGTTATTTTATAATCACCCAGTATATATATTTATCTTATTGCTCTTGATCTTTCTTTGTTTATTACCCATTTCATCAAATTTATGTTTTAAAGAAAAAGTCAATTACTTCACAAAATCTTAAAGAGCAAAATTCAATATTTTCATATTTAAAGCTCTCTAAAATAAATTATCATTAAGTAAAATCAAGAATTTATCACAATAAAAAAGTAGGCTTACTTGAAAATAAAAATCTAAAAACCAAAATTTTAAACATCTTAAAGTGCTCTTTTAAGGATTTAATATCTGTATGAAACATACGAGATGTGTACAAATAGTATCAGACCTTTGGCCGGGAAAACTACAGTTATTCACCTGTAGGATTTTGTGACAGGTAAGGCCTGAGATCCATCGTTAGTCTTACAATATGTGTATTCAGACACCCGATCTCAAGAAAACCTTCTCATGTCACTAGAAAAACAACAAGGCAAGACTACCTGTTATCAATCTAAATCGTATAGTGTCTATAATGAAAGAATATCGTTGTGCCTTCATTAACCATTTTTGTTCTCAGTGAAAGAAAATTATATCAGATACCTAGAGTCTCATTTAAGATGTGATAGTCCACTTGTGGTCCCACCCAAGGAAATACTCAAATTAAGTAATACGGAAAAGATTTATTCAAATATTAAGTCAAACAAGATAAAACAATTAAGCACTCAAATAAAGACTGTCCCAAATCGCTGTATACACTCTTTGAAACGTTATAGCTCAACAACGAAATGAGATAGAAATATAAGGTTTGTTGTGTATGATCCAGACGGCACTTTCATGTCAATGTGAGAACTTTCCTCGATCACACATTCAATCACAGATGGATAGGACACGTGAGGAAGTGCTACGGAGTTCCCGCCTCGGCCTCCTGATTTAACCCCTCTCGACTTCTACCTTTGGGGAACTTGAGAAAGAACACGGTGTACACCACAAACACTGACGGAATTAAGAGATCAGATTGAACATTCCATCAATGATATTCCATTAGCTACAATGCAGTCGGTATGTTTCTCTGTTCGATGTCGGTGTTAGGAGTGTACTGTGGCAGAAGATGGACATTTTGAACATGTATGGGCTTAAGGAAGCTTAAGGAATAAAATACAACAAACCTTATTTTTCTATCTCATTTCGTTGCTGAGTTATAACATTTCAAAGAGTGTATACATCAATTTGGGACACTCTGTATATTAATATGTTACTAGGGACAAAAAGATAATTTATTATAAACATGCATAGAAAGGTTCTCATTTAAATAAAATGAAGACTCATCTTGATTTCCCCCCTTTTATTCTTAAAAGTTCCAAATAACCATTGATGTCAAGATGTGAGTCGTGATAGTTAACAGTCAGTTTTATTTATCTTTAGATCAATTTCACGTCCACTCTGCAGACCACGTAACACATTAAAATCTGAAGTCAGATGTTCATTGAACTGCCTCCGGTAATGAATAGTCTTTGTTATAACAGTTCTAATTCACTCCTTGGTGATCATTCGCGACACACCCAGGTGAAACCCGCCACAACCCCATCGCATGTCCCACAAATGGCCCATCAAAGTTCACCAACCGCCTGAATGCCGCCGAAACGATTTTGTTACTGACTGCTCGCTGCCATCACCAAAGAAGACTGCATCCCAATGAACACCGTTTCCTTGATGTACATGATCACCCCACTCTCGTCTTTCACACTTCGTCTAATCGCTGTCGGGACAGACTGTGAGTAGCCCGCCTGATGCAAGGGCACGAGTGCCCTGACATGAGCTGCCTCACTGCACTCTTTGGCTCTTGTGACTTCAATCGATAGAGAGATGTTAATCCTGATAACCGTCTTCATTTCCTTTTATAGCTTTTTTGCCCCCAGGTAAAACATGGGAAGAGCCTCCACCAATCAGTGTCCTCCGCTGTTGATTTCCCTGCCCGATCTCCCGCTCACAAGGTTTCCGTTCCCTCAATTCCTGCACACCAATGGCTCGGTTGCCTAGGCAACACAGGAACAAGAGACCCCCGTATCCCCTCCTCCTTAACGAGCACACGTCGATCAAACAAAGAAACCTAAGCCACAAACAGCTGATTTAAATTATTAACGATAAATTAACAAAATTTCAAGCACTGAGAAACCTTTGTGACTGATAATGAGGAGTAAAATGATGCTCAAGCATAGGATCAGCTGAAAATTGGCAAAATTTAGCAGAAAATCATAACAAAGCTTCTCAAATGCTTTAAATAAAAAACAATCTCAATTATAATAATTAATGAGTAAATACACAGATTTGGCCAATTAGTCACAATCTGTTGTGACAAATTATGATTTGTCACAATTTAAACATTAATCCCCATCAAAGTACTCTCCTTGGGACTGCACACTGTTCTCCCAACGCTCCCGCCATTGTTGGAAGCATTTTTGGAAAGCCTGTTTGAAAATGGCGGACAGCTCCGCCGTTGTTTTCTGCATAATGTCTTCTCGTGACTGAAATCGAGTTCCTTTCAGCAGCATTTTGAGCTTGGGGAACAGCCAAAAGTTGCATGGAGCCATGTTGGAGGAGTAAGTAGGCTAACGGGCCAAAGGAGTGATGTTTGGCCAGGAACTTCTGAATCAGATGCTATGAATGGGCGGGTGCGTTGTCGTGATAGAGCGAACAAGTTCCTGTTGCCCAAAGGTCAGATCGTTTCCGTCGTGCAGCATCATGAAAGCGACAAAGGATCATCGGTACTCTTTGTTGATGGTTTGGCCTTTCGAGAAAATCGAAAAACTGATAGGCGTGTATTACACTCACTCACTCTCACGATGCCAGGCAGCAATTCATGAGCTCTGCCTATGTGATTAACTGCACGCATGCAGATGAAGATCACCTCCACCTATTCGCCAGAGGAGAAAACCCGCAGTTCATTCATTTAGGCAGGAAAAATAAAGGTCCGATACTTTTTATACACACATCATATATCTGCTTATAATAAAATTATCATAACCTTACCTACAGTGGACAAATCTTGAAACTGCAATTTGGCTAAAGATATTTTTTCAATAAAAATGTTTACACCTTGTCGAGTAAGTTCACCTCCTAACCCTCTGAAGGCTTTTTTATTTTTTAATGTTACAACCATATTTTCAATATTTCTTAATGTAGTTCCATCTGCAAATATAAAGAAGCATTTCAAGAAATACATCAATTGTCTTCAGCAATATCATTAATTTAGGATACTATCTACCTAAAAAGCTTGAAATAGACTCATCTCTTTCCCATGCAAGTTTAGCTAGGGCATATACTACTTCTCCTAATGCAATTATTGACCCATGGCGTGTTTGAATATCATTATCTGTAGTGAGAGCTAGAAGTGTTGGCACAACTTTTGCTGTCATATATTTTGAAGCACATGGAGTTAAATTATGCAGGGCTCTTGATGTGAGTTCTCGTATAGCTTTATCCCAGTGATTGATTTTACACTCAAGTAAATGCAATATTAACAGTTCTGTATATTCTGGAAACTGAGCTAAATATACACTATAAAAAACAAACAAAAGTGTCATCTTAAAAACTGTTAATTTTAAAGAAAATAATAATAAATGAAAATAACACAATCAGAACATAGTCAGAGCAACTTCAATCATGAATAAGAAATTAATCTCTCCAAAGAAGAGTACAGGAAAGTGGTGGAAATCCAGGAAGGGAGTTCGAGGAAAGTGATCCTCTTAAAAATAGTGGAGGATAAGAGTAAGGCAAAAAGAAGTAAAAGTGAGAGGGAATAAAAATGGATAAATATATAGAATAAAGAAAGGGTTATAAAAAAAAAAAAAAAAAAAAAAAGTGCAGTAAAAATATTCCTTACTTTTCATCCTCTTTATCCATTTTAGCCCTTTTACAGGGTAATTATAATTAAACTTTCCCTACTTAATCATCTCTATGTGGAAAACGAGCGATTGCACAAAGAGGAACCGTAAAATGACATTGCCAAGAACATCGGGAAGAGAAATAATGAATAAGCAATACCGGTGGAAGGATGGATCATAATACTGTTCCTATTAACTAAATAGGTGGTGGCCTTACAGTATAACAGAGGGACATCAGGAGTTCCAACTAGTTTCGCCATTTATTCCCGGCTTTGTCAAGGAATGGCTATAAATGGCGAAACTAGTTGGAACTCCTGATGCCCCTCTGTTATATTGTAAGGCTACCACCTGTTTAGTTAATAAGCGATACCATTAAAACACTTTTATTGCATTGCGATATCATACAATATGCCTAGTTATTGTGCACTTATTGTCCTTCAGACTAAAAAATGTGTTCAAAATGGTGCCCATCAGATCCAGGACAATCTGTTAACCCTGTTAACTTTTCAATGACTACGCTGTTACTGGCCTGTCAGGCTAGCAATACTTATAAACGGTGATAGAAACTAGTGATCTAGTAAGGTACTAATCGAAGCGATCAATTATGCAAATCTTGTGGCCCATAATTTGGACATTATTCCTAACCAGTTTGGTACCTGTACTAAAAATATTTCCTGTCTAGAGTGGATTAAGTAGGGAAAATTTAATTATAACCACCTTTTATTCCCACTTTTTAAATGACTCTCTCTCTCTCTCTCTCTCTCTCTCTCTCTCTCTCTCTCTCTAAATCAGAAAATTGATTTTCTCGAATGCAGTGTTTATAATAAATTGAAAAGGGCTGTATATTTTTTGTTTCTCATCATTTCTGATTGAAGGACATTTGAAACATGCCAAATAATCTGACTGACTCCTCAATTCTGACCTCATTGTCATAATCTGGCTGAAATTTTTTTTAATAATGTAGATCTTGCCTAGAAGATTCTGCAAACCAAATTTCACTTCTTTACATATCTACATGGCATAAATATTACAAACTCTTTAGTCACAATAGCATAATCATAAAGACAATAACTAACTCCATACTAACAACAACTTCTTCTTTAATAATACTCCTGACCTGATGTTCCATACATCCCACAACCATTTCTGGACACCTTCCTCATCCATCTGGCCTTTCTTGTGGGTGCAGATGATAACTCCTGCATTTCTGATATTCCTAGAGAGAGAGTCTTCCTCTTAAAAATAATCACTGGACTTAATTTTGTGCTGCTGGCCAGTGAAAGTCCACTTATAAGAGCCTTCTGCTTTTAAGAACTTTCATCAACTCTGACTCGTGTATAAGTCGAATGTGGTTTTAGGAGTCATTTTTTGGAAAAAAAAACTCGACTTATACACAAGTATATATGATAAATATTGTATACCGTAAAATCCCATTACAATGTACCTCACATTAATGTATATTTCAAAATAACATACAAATTTAAAATTCCCGGCCAAAATCTAGGTATTTTAATGCTAAAAAGTTTCAGTTTAACATACCTCACTTTAATGAACTAAATTTATGTTCCCTCAGTTAAATTATCCCTTTGTTACTAACGGGATTTTACTATGAATATCCTAGTTTTTCATATCACTTTACTGTTCATTAAAGTTTTTGCTACACGTTCATTGCTTTGTATAGATTGTACTTTATTTTTCATTGTGTATCTACAAGGGTTGGACAAAAATGTGGAAATACGACATCAATTACAGATGCGAAATTGACGACATGTTTCGAGTTGAAAATGGATTCAAATAAATTGGAATGGTGGAATGGTACACTTGAATAGACCTTCCACTTTATCATGAAAAGGAAAAAATATGATTTTATTTTTCTGGTGGGGACTTAAAAACCTTGGAAGTGATGTAACATTCTTTTGCTTTCACTTTGCGATCAGATACCTATCTAACACATAGGAAACCTTAATTTTTTCATTAACAGCATGCACTGCTGATAATACTGACAAGGAGACTCCATGTACTCCGACTCACCAATTTTGGTAAAAAATATTCTACGAGTAACTTTCACCAAATTAAAGTCCCATGGAAAGCCATTCGATGCATTTCTCAAAATTTTCCGAGAAAAAAATTCATAATGTTTGTTATAATTGCCTACACTTTATAAATGCTCAAATTGTAGCATGGATTTTTATTACGGTCAGGTGGTCTAGTGGTTAAATGCTAGACTCCTACTTTGCAGGTACAGGTTCAAATCCCATCTTTGATAATTTTTTTTTTCTCTTCGTAATTTTTTTTAAACATGCATGGGGATGTATAATTCATTTATTAAATATATTTCAGTTTTACAATTTGTTACTATCATTTTTTTTTTATAAAATGCATATATGAATTATTATAATTAATGATCTGCAGTGATAAATGAGCATTTAAAAGAAAAAAGTTTATTTACCCACTTTAGATTTTTTTATAAATTTTGCAACTTTTAAGATGACATTTAACTCACACAACAATTAAATAATCCTTGCACCATGTACATACAAAATATAATGCATCACATTGCCATCTATAGTTTATCAACGCTTCCTTAACGCTTTTAACTAGCACATTAGCTACCAAATTACAATTTACTATTTCTAGGAGCAGAAATTGACTACTACCTCTGTCTTTACCTACACCTGAATTTTAACTTCTTTTGTAATTTTTTTAGATGGAAATAAATACAAGGGGCGATTGATAAATAAGGTCTCCACGGCTGTAACTTTTTTATTTGTTAACAGATTTTCAAAATTCTTTTTGTATCTTATACTCACATTTGTCCTCTATGTAATGCACTATTCACTTTTCGACATAGTCATCATTCCTTTCCATTGCGCCAACGCGTGACTAGTTGGGTGAACCCGTCGGAGAGGAATTCCGGAGTTGTTGTCGACACCGGGATTGAATGGCAGCGTTTACCTCGCCATCAGAACCAACTCATGTCCCTTAAGGGGCTCTTTTTTTCTTTGGGAAGTGGTGAAAGTCGCAATGTGCAAAGTCTTTCATTTTTGAACTGCAATTTTTCATCTTTGAACTGTAGGCGCTGCAATGCCTCTGAAGTGTGGTGACTTGTGTGTGAGCGGACGTTATCGTACTCCACAAGAGGGTCCAAAGCTGCCATTCAATCCTGGTGTCGACAACAACCCCGAAATTCCTCTTCGACGGGTTCACCCGAGTGGTCACGCGTTGGCGCAATGCGTGGAAAGGGATGGGGACTATGTCGAAAAGTGAATAGTGCATTACATAGAGGACAAATGTGAGTATAAGATACAAAAAAGAATTTTGAAAATCGGTTAACAAATAAAAAAGTTACAGCCATGGAGACCTTATTTATCAATCGCCCCTCGTATAACTTGTAACAACCTTTCACCATTTCGTTCACCATTACATCCGCCATTTTGTAGGCAGCTAAATCCGTGAATATATATAAAGATGAATGTTTGTTTCTGTGTTTGTTTCTTATACAAATCTACAGTTTTATTCTGATCCTGATGAAATTTTGCACACTTGATCTTCAAAGCAAGAGGAAGGTCACTCACTATCTACATGACATTTCAAAAAAATAATAATTATCAATATTCAAAATGATGGCAGGGCATAGTAATATGAGGTATCTCACCAACAATATGTACAAACCAATAATATATATCTCTTGACCAAAAAGTGCAAGGCAAAGTTTATGCAACGATAGGCCAGTGGTGATATCAAAACAAATTCTAAAAATGATAATGGTAATAAATATAAAAATTAGAGAAGATGTACCAGGTTCAACCAATCAAATAGTTATATACACTATCTACCCAAAAGTGATCGGGTACTTTCGATTTTAGATGTTTTGTCGAATATCTAGAAAATACTTGATGAATTATCCTGAAACTTCAGGGGTGTAAAGAGCATGTTACACCTCATATATTTCAGCGAAGGTTTCGTCCTGAAGGCAAATAGGGGACCAGCAGCAAAGTGTACCAAGAAAATAATGTTTGGATCACCCTGTAAAAAGTAATGCTTGAAATGCATTGTAGTTGTAGCATATGATTAAGGGGCTCCTTTTACTTATGTGCATTTGATAGTTTCTTTAAAAAAAAAATTGAAATATTTTCATAAGTTTATAACATGCAGGGTTTTCAACCTAATGCAATTCCATTTTCAGGAAACTTGACAAACTACAGTAGAGACAACATCCTGCAATCAGAATATAAAAATGTTAAATACTTGATGAAATATGAGCATTTTTACTAAATGTTTAACTGTGCATGTCCAAGCATTACCAAAATGTCTTTTGCATAATTTATTAGCCAAATGTATAGAGCTACTCGTATAAAAAGCCCAAACAAATACATGTATCGAAAGATATTGGCAATAGAATGAGTTGAATTTCAGTTGCTCCCAAAAATAAACAAAACAATAAGGGGTTTTCTCCAAATTTTTTTTTGGTTCGGGCACCAGTATCAGTTTCTTCTCCTTACACAGTAATTCATGTCTGCAGTTTTTATTTTCCGGAAAAAAACTTCATTATATGGATTTACCATTATAAATTTGGCATTATATAGAGTCCCATTATATAGAGGGAGCACTGTATATAAAAAATAATAAGGTTGGGTTAATATAACTAAGTTGAATTTGATAAACATAAGTTATCGCATTCTTGGATACATAGTGATGAAACAGGGAAAAAATTTCACCCATTGCAACTTGTCATATTGTTCAATGATACATAATAGTGATACGACATGAATAAATAATATTGCAAGACTTCATAATTCCATAAAGTGCTACTGGTAGTGAACTGAATACTGACTTAGTTTTAGTTAACATTACTGAACCATTAGGTTTATATTGTCAAAGAAGTAGTTTTTAAATTTTTTTTTTAATCGGCTACACCACAAAAACTCCAACAATCAATGATTAGAAGGTTTATTTGAGAATTTTTTTCAAACTCCAACAGAAATTAGTGAAAAAAATTAATAATATTTTTAAATATGAATTTGGCACCAAAATATGCATAAATATATTTTTTTTCACAAAATATAAACATTATTTATCAATATGTTTTGTAAAACATGATTGTAAGTATAAACACATCAAAAATATAAGATATTTATAACAAAGATATTTATAATAAAGTAACAAGAATATGCTTTTGACTATGTAGGAAGGGTCAAAACAAAAACGAAAAGATCAAAAATATTTAGGAACGTTAACTCCACAAAAATTTGTCATTTTATGAAACTTCTATTAATTGTAAATTAATCATATAAATATGCTAAACATACAAATTTTCAAAAAAAAACAAAAACAAAACAACCCCATTAATTAACCAAAATTAAATAACAATTATGATATTTAAGGGTAAATCTTCACATACTGCACTATCATCATCTAATTAAATATTTATAGGAGGATAAAAACAGACCTGCTCAGATCATGTGGAATTTTAATAGTTGAACACACTACTACCTTAAACTCCTATACCAAAAAGGAATTCTGATCTCAACATGAAAAAAAGGGGGGGAGGGGTCAGGGGTACTTTTTTTTTGTTGTTTTGTTTTTTTAATTTTAAGTCAGTACAAGTCATTGTACTATATTATGCAACTAAGGTCTTTGCATAAACGTAGATTCCAAACTCAGCACAGCAACTTACTGCCTAGGGCTACACAAATTTGTAAATTCTCATTCTTCTAATAAGTTTTGTAAGATTGCAATGCTTGGATGATGTCTTATAGTACAGTACGTGGCACATGGTACTCTAAAGTGATCTCCATTCAGCTAGCTTTAGCTCTCAAACCAATAAAGATAACCAAAAAGACTGTTTTTTTTTTATTTTTATTTATTTATTTATTTATTTATTTTTGAGATGATATTTGAAGATCTGCAGAAAACTTTATTCAATGCAAAGACAGATGAGCATGGACCACTGGTACACTGAATATGGATTGACTCTACACAGAAAAGACAAGGCAATTAACTTACCTTAAATTAAGATAACAATTAGACTGCACTGCAACAGAAAAAAAATCAATAGTTGTAACAATATCTATTCCATGAGGGAAAGTTCCTTGTCTTCCAACATTTTCTTGAAATGCTGCTGCTGCAGCTCGACGGCAGTTTATCTATAATGTAAAATTCTTATTTAAGGCAAGCTTCATGGCCACAATCAATTCTATTTAAAAGAGAAGATGGGGTATTAATAAGCATTTAAATACATAACAATGGGAGACTCTTTGTTTTAGTTTCTGAAATCTACCACCAGAGTGTACGATGTATCATCTAGAGTTGCTTTTACTTCCGGATTCTCGTGTCATCTGCTCTTTGAATAGGCAAAACTTGAGTAGTAACGTAGCAGCATCGATAAGTTATTAAAACAACAACAAACTAAAAACAATGAATTCAAAAAACGAAAAGGAAAGCCTGAACTTGTCCATGGTTAAGCAAAAGTTGAAAGAAAAAGGAGCTAAAGTAACAGGAAAACAATTAAAAGAAAGGTTAGTAAACCAGCTAAATAATTTCTTTGTTATGATGTATTGCATACTTTAACTTTGTAAAATAATTACATTTTAGAAGGATGCAATTTGATTATATTAAATAACTTTCAACTAAATTTTTAATCAAATTTTAATCAATTATATTTGAATTTTAATTTATATTCTTTAAATTTTATAACAATAGTCTAAAATGCAATTACTCTAATACAGGTTACAACTATGGGTGGAGCATGAGTTAGGTAAATGCCATCCTTATTTCAATGCAAGTTTGAAAATTTAAAAAAAAAAAAAATTTTTTGAGAAATAATTCTCGACCATTTTTCAAACTTGCATGGGAAAATCTTTCATCATACCATGAATTAATTATAACTAATGAAAAATTCATGATGATATTTTTATCCATTTTGTTGATTGTTAAAAATCCAGAATTTGGAAACATGAAGACTGTCATTTGAGGGGTATCAATCTTTGGTATAAGGATGGCATCTAAATCATGGCCCACCCATAGTTATAACCTGCATTAGAGTAATTGCATTTTAGACTATTGTTATAAAACTTTAAAAAATTATAAATTAAAATTCAAATATCATTGATTCAAATTCGATTAAAATGTAAGTTATTTAATTTAATCAAATTGCATCCTTCTAAAAGTAATTAATTTTACAAAGTTAAAGTATGCATATATCATAACAAAAAAATTCCGAGTTATCCGTCGCTAAAAAGTTATCCGGACTGCTACACTGTAAGCTGACCTGTTAAGCCCGCTACTCTATAAAACTTGGCCTTAAAATTTCAGCTTCCTGTGTAGCGGTCCGGATAACCAACTCTTTAGCGATGGATAACTCGGAATTTGCATAAGAAATTATACTGAAAGTATATGCTGCTAGTGCGTTAACATTTCGTTAGTTTTATCTTTATTTTCCGTAAGTATTAACGAATCCTGAATTAGTTTAAGCCTTGGTATACTAAAGTATGCATATACCAATTCTTTAGTTGGTTAACTAACCTTTCTTTTAATTCACTTTTGTTTTTAATACTTTAGCTCCTTTTTCTTTCAATTTTTGCTTAACCTTCCAGCGGGTGCGCCCTCTAAATGAACATGAAAGGTTGCATGTATTTCCTAGATACATTATTGCAAAATGTAAATTTTCAAGAGTGTACCTTTAAAAATAATGTTGTAATCAGTTACGGGTTAATAAGTACAATTTATTTTAAAAATTTTATTTAAAACGAAATGGAAACAATGTAAACATAAAACACAATAACAATATAAAACGACCATAAAATTACCGAAATTGACAATATTTCTACTGAACTATTAACATTTGTGTAAAGATAATATGGAAGTAACAAACTAATTGAAATTTAGATATAAAAAGGAAAAAATCAGTTTTATAGTCATTTCATCGCAGCATTGCACTCTGAACAATTGTGCTTAGAGTGCTCCAGACAAAAAAATTTATGACAAATCTCACAGCTGAACCTCGTGATTCTAGTGCACTTATCATTTTGCCAAGGTTTGCATCTTTTTTTCCCTGATGACGATTCTTTCACTTCTTCAATACCTAGTTCTGCTTTTCTTTTCAACACTTTTAGTTTTAGCTCGCTTTGCAGAGAGGTAGGTGCTCTTTGTGCAACATTTTCTTTCACAAGGGCATTTGCTAGCTGTCACAAGTATTTCCTTCTTAGCAGTTTTTCTTTATTGTTCATCGAATGAATTATATAGCTATTGATTGCAGCTACATTCAACATAGAGAAAAATACCACAAGAGGCCAACGCCTGGTGTTCCTGGCCAGATCGTAGGAAGCACAAAGTTTGTCCACTGTGTCCACACCTCCCTTTGTAAGGTTGTAAAACGTGATAATTTCTGGGTTTTTTTTTCGCTCCCCTGTGTCTCATTGATTGCTGCATCGTCATGAAGGCTTGAAATTAATATAACATTTTATAACGGTACATAGGAGAGAAGAGTCATATCTTTTCTAAAACCGAACAGACTCGTATTAGGCTCCCACTTTTTTGTCAGCTTGAACTGATCAGGAATCTGACGTTTATTTTTTTAAGAGTACCAACAAATGACAGTTTTTTTTTCAGCCAGATCTCGTACTAAATCGAAACTTGAAAACCAGTTATCCGTGGTCACATTTCTTCCAGTGTTGTAAATAGGTGTTTTCAACCTTTTTACAACATCTTGTGGCTTGTTGCATATGGAAAAAGGACCATCCGGCTGCGTTCCGGCATATATTCCCATATTATAGGTGTAAAATATACAAGCATCAACTATTGCATAAATTTTTTGGCCGTATTTATTTGGTTTTTTTGGGATGTATTGTATGAAGCCGCATCTTCCGCGAAATCCTTCTAATTTCTCGTCCATTGTAACATTCTCTCCGAGAGAGTAGCACTTCTGGCAATTATCGACAAACCTCTCAAAAATGTTTCATATTGGAGCCAAGCGGTCTATCTTTCTTCTTTCTGCTCTTGTACTTAAGTCATCGAAACGTAAGGCTCTCAATAAAAATAAAAATCTCTTCAAGCTCATTACTACTTTGAAATCTTCCATCTCCACAATTCTTCAAGATTAACTCTATTGCCATGGTAAACACCAGCTAAATAAAGCAAGCCCAAAAGAGCTTTTATTTTTGCTTCATCCGTATCTCTGGCATCCCTTGAACGAGAGAAATTAAGCCTCACAAAAAGGATATACCATGGAAGAATACAAGGAAACGCCTCTTGTAGCATTTCCAATGCTAAAATGTGACTGAATGTGTCACTCGCTGCTATCGCAGCGCACCTGGCGGCCTACATGATTGCGCTTACAACCCCTATGATATTTTTATGATTTTAGAATTACGGATGTCTTTGAAATAATTGAACACTTGATATTTCATTAAAAATTTTTGAATTTGCATTTTATGATCGTTTTTATAGGAAATAAATGCTTTTCTTTCATTCAATGCTTATTTTCTCCTTTCATTTTAATGACCCTTTTCAAATTTAATATGGGCCCGGCTTAGGAGCACTTTTTTTAAAATGGTAGGAAAATGATTTGGAATTATTTTTTTTTAATTGATTTAAATGGTGCAGGGGTTTCCGTGAAATTAGCTGTTAAGTTCTAGACATGCTGACTGAGAAAAGGAGCAATAATGAACAAAATTTCTTCAAAATATCATTGTTTCCGTTATTTAACGCACAAAATTAAATATTTATTATATTATAGCATTTAGATACAAAAAAAGATTCTGGCTCAATGAAAACAAACATTGGGATTTCGTGGCACTCTGGCGGACAACATGATATCTCGTCCTATCTCGCATGACGCTTTTTTCGGTGAGAGGCACTTCCATCTATTCTTCCATGGTTATACTTATTGGTGCCTTTAACAATGCTTTCAATTATGGGATCAGTAATGAAACATTTCCATATATCCAAAGTATCTGTTATATTTTTAGCTGGCCCGATGACTGCAGGAGTATGAATGCATATTTTGCGAGGTGCTCATTTACTTTTCTTGAATGGTTTTTTATGCCATATCCAAGAGTCGATGATGTTTCTGTTTTTCTTTAGGTGGGCTATGTAGGCCTCGATAGGACTGTCAACATTATCTCCATCCCCTGAATCGCTTGCTGCACTCAACTCTAATTCCGAATCATCTTCTCTTTCTGAAATGTGCTCATCTTCATCTGTATCGCTTTTATCTAAAACTATGTCCTCATCGTCATCACTGTCGCATAAAAGTAAGTTTCTTAAAGTATCAAGGTCATAAGCTTCATTCATGTTTAGCCCTATTGTTTTCCCGCCATAATCTAAAAAAAAAAAATACGGAAATAAATATTGTATCACGAACAGTCGCGCATATGTAACAGATAAAGTGCCTCTATTCTCACACTAAAAGCAAGTAGGCACAATAGCTTACGACAAATCATAATGTTTAAGCCTAAAACATTAAAGATTTTTTATTAGAACAAAGAAAATCGTATACAACCAAAACTAATCTGAACGGTCGCGTGTATCTCTAAAATACAAATAGCAGATCTGCAAAGCCCTAATATCACTTCGAAATTCAGACAAGGACTGAAGATAGGTCAAAGGGAGCAGGGAGAATAGCCAAGGACAGACAATCATAGCGCCATCTCGCCTCAAGATATTAAACGAAATTCATCTGTTGTGTATTTCTCACATACGCACGCCCGCTGGAAGGTTAATCACGGACAAGTTCAGGTTTTCCTTTTCAATTTTTGAATTCATTTTTTTCATTTTGTTGTTGTTTTAATAACTTATTGATGCTGCTACGTTATTACTTAAGTTTTGCCTATTCAAAAAGCAGGCGATGCGAGAAGCCGGAAGTA
This sequence comes from Rhysida immarginata, assembly GCA_023313115.1. Taxonomy (NCBI): domain Eukaryota; kingdom Metazoa; phylum Arthropoda; class Chilopoda; order Scolopendromorpha; family Scolopendridae; genus Rhysida; species Rhysida immarginata. Next base: position 723,451 of record JAHWFO010037800.1, read on the forward strand.
AAAACAATTCTCGATGACACATCGTACACTCTGGTGGTAGATTTCAGAAACCAAAACAAAGAGTCTCCCATTCTCAAATCAAATTCCAAATTTAATAAATTAACAAAAAAAGTCACGTGTCAACTACATGGATGGATTTTTATGGCTTTATGGAAAGGCGATGGCTACGTTCATGTCATCGTGAATTTATGAAGACTCACGTCCATCTTTGGTTGGCTGGGAATGTCACGTGATAAAGGAGGAGTGTCCACATGAGTGGTGGACATGCATTTTAATGTACACAGCATAGTGTAAATATCTAGTTTCACATCTATAAGTAATATAGATTGTACTGTCGTTCATGTTGGTCAAGGTCAATAAAAACCCTTTACATTTACTTGTCCAACCTTCCTTTTCAAATTCAAATGAATTGGGAAGCCCGTAAAATCTCGACTGGATTCAGTTTCTCAACAAGAATTCAATACTGATTTTATAATGTTTACTTCTTAATATGAAAAGTAAAGTTATTTGAAATGTTTACACAGTTTCAAGCCCCAGTTATTTACATACATATCTCTACACAACGTGCAATTACATACATGTCAATTAATATAGGCTTGTATATTCATCGACATGGTATTGCAAAATAAAATGACACTTTATTAAAGTACAAAGCAATTTTTTATTCAATGGTTTTATGAACTACATTTATGAATGGCATTTTCCTGCTCTGCAATTAGTGCAAAATCAAGCTGTATCTCTAGAGAATTTTGGTGTGATGTACATGTTTGATGATGCATTTCAAAGTAGTGCAAAGCAGGATAGATAGCACATGTGATCCCTTTCTTTCGCTCTCCTGTAATAGTTCTGCTTTGCTGCTTCCACAATTGAGTGAAGTTGGTCTGCTCATACTTCAGAACAGCATCCTCCAATTCTGTAAGCGATCCAAATGTCTGGCCCACAGAAAACATGGTGATGCTTGCTAATACAATTGCGAAGTTGCTACGCCACGCCATTTGTTTTCCTTTCACACAGCAGGATACACCATCTTTATCATGTGACATTCTCGGCCAATCAGAGAGACTGGACACGAGTCTTCATAAATTCACGGGAACGTGAACGTAGCCACTGCGTTATGGAAAAGTAATGTTGCTATCAAAAGGAGTTTCAGAATCACAGATTGCAGTGAAGCACAAATTGTTATGATGCCTAATATAGCTTTTACAGCTATTGACATCTGATTTTCATTAATAGTAGAAATACTGTACCAACAACAGATGCCTACCTTCATCTGTTGTTGACTATACTTATAAATCTGATGATGATTTTCAAAGTTTACTGAAGGAGTTCACTGATTCTTACTTGTAGCATCAGATCTTGCAGCCTCAAGCTGCTGAGAAGCAATATCCCATCTAAAATGCAGGAACACACTCAGCCTGCACATGGTAACAATTTTGCAATTGCAAAAACCTGTTAATATCACAATTACTCTTCTAGCAACATAATCAAGACAGATGCCCAATTATTTCAATTTCATTATTAAAATCTAAATCAAGAAAATGGGATGCAGAGCTTTGGGAAAGGAAAAAAACAAAAAAAAAAAAACAAAAAAAAACCACTCATTTTCATTTTTCCAAAGTATTTTTTTAAATAAAATACTAACAAGGAAACTCCAGGTAAAATGGCTCATCGAATTTGATAAAAAAAAAAAAATTCTCCAAGTATAACCCATGCAAAACCATTCAATGCATATCAAACTTTCCTGAGAAAAAATTCAAAGTCTATTTCAATGTGCGCAGTTTAAGTTTATTTTACAGTCCATCCAGCAAAGGAAAACTATATCAAAGTCGGGAATTCAAAATTAGCCAATCAAAGCAATTTAAAACTATCATATACAGCTTTTATTGGCTAATTTTGAATATCATGACTTGACATAGTTTTTCTTTCCCTGGAGGAGCCTTAGAATCCTACTTTACACTGCACAAACTGAAATAAACTTTATAAATTTTTTCTTAGAAAATTTTGAGAAGTGCATTTGAACTGGGTAAGGCTTTGCATGGGTAGTTAATTGGGTGAAAGCTACTCAGTGAGTCTCCTTGTAAGCCTTGCCCATTAAAGAAATAAATCCTTCCCCTTTTCTTTTTTTTTTTCTCTATTAAAAGATAAATCCTTTACATCTGTTAGTCTGACAATCAAAAATGCTTGACACAAATAACTGAAGTTATGAAGTTCTAGGTCACCATCCTCAAAGCACAATGGCTTGCTCCCTAATATAATCCAGAAATGTGAAAATATGAGAAGTCAATAAGTAGGTTACAAACGGCGATTTAAAAAATACTAAGAGTTTTTCACGCCTTATGATTCTGGATGAAGCCTTCAAATCAAGATTTACTTTGATTCGTATTCTGTTTACAAAGTGGCCAGCAGCAATTTCTTGCGAGATTTTGCCCGTCTTGTAAGTGCAAATGGTCTTTCTATCTTCTTTCCTATCTTCCTGTTTTCATTTTTAATTGTCCCGTTACTGTATTGTAGCCAACATGAGCAATTTCAGCTACTCGCTTGAATTCTTGTGTTCAGCATACAATGCATGAATTTCCTGTCGTTTCTCATCAGAAATCATTTTAAGACACTTCTTCACATTCCAAAAAATCAATGGACAAATATTCATGCACTTTACTGCAAAAATATCAGTTATTTACCTGTTACCCCAAACTTTTGATGGTCCAATTTGCATACTTTGCACGTAACTTAAAAAAAATTATATGATCAATTGTTCAATTGTCAATTTTGATGTATTCAATAGTAAGCAAAAAGGTGTCATAACAATAAAATCTCTAAATAATTGCTTTCTTAGAAAACACATCTGGCCCAAACTTTTGTCCACCAGTGTAAATGTTATATAGAAGCCAGAGATTGATTCTGTTAAGTAGCCCTAAAAATTTTATTTATATTTATTTAATGTAATAGTTATTTTGGTATTATATTTTCATCAAACAAGATGGATAACGAACATAGGAAGCATATATGAAGAAGGCTGACCAATCAGATGGCATGCATTTGGACAATCAAATACACTAACGTTCATATCGGTTAAGAATGTACCCCATTAAAAAACAAATTGTGTTACCCACCCTTTGACATGTTGCAAGGCAGCTGTGATGATTGACTGTTGTATGAATCGGACATGGCTGCCATCGATTGCTTCAAAAGACGGTGCCCATCGTTGGATTAAATATATGGTTCATGATTGAATCCAATGAAGAGTTTGGAAGAGTCTACGTTTATGGATAGGTTTAGACTCTCCAAGGAAACCACGTTTTTAGTTGTATAGGAAGATGAGAAAGTGAAGAGCATGTAACACAGGCCTTATACCACCTTTGTTGCAACTTAACATAGCCTTGCTTTTCTTTATTTGTAAATAAACAAATTCTCTATTTTTTATAGGAGTTATAATTTTTTTATTATTGTTGCCTTCTTTATCTGCATATATTTTCTGTTTAAATTTGGATTCAAATCGTCAGCACCGATGTTCTCGATCAGCCACCACTGATAGTGAGCACAGTAACTCAGTGGGAATTGATGGTGTTAAGAAAATGCAGAGTGGCACATACTAAGATTTCTCTGATAATGAATAACATTTGCACGCTGTTTTGTGGTCAGAAGGTTTTAATTTTGAGGCTCTACATCTTATAAGCCTTTTCGTATACCATTTTCTTTTTTGAACGGATATATATATATATATATATATATATATATATGAGAGAAGGACGAGACACAAAAACCCTGGAATACAATAAATAATAGTTATTAATTAAAAAAAAAAAAAAAAAAAATTCCTTCACCCCTAATGGCATTAACCTTAGCAAAGGCACCATTCCCTCATTACCTTTCCCATATTCCTCTCCAACTTATACTTACTAGGCTTTCTGGGCCCTTTTCTTTTTCTTTTTCTTTATCAGTTATTTTCTCTTTTTAATGTTCTTTCATATTTTTCTACTTCTATGTTCATTTTGTGTCCGTCCCTGTACTCTCTTTCTTTTTTTTTCTCTTTTATTTCAGTGACCTTTTTTATGCGGTACTATTTTACGGGTGACTAGTGACTGGGAATTGTCAGAAAATTTTTTGTAACCGGGAACAGTCAGGGAATCATAAAATCCGAAATATTTGAACAATGTCAATAATATTCTATCAAGTTAGCCCTTTTTTTGGCTTTGATCATCAGGAAAAATCAAGGAAAATTCAGGGAATTTTACGAAATCATTTTGCTAGACACGCCATCATTCCTAACCTTTTTTATAAGTTTAATTTTGTATGTGTTATCCTATTGCATTTTTTTCGCCGTCTTCTTATTACCTGTCCTCCTTCCTGTCCTATCCCAACACATCTTCAAATTCATCTCCTGTCCTCCCATTTGTTCTCTTCTAGTTTTTCAGCCAATACCGTCTTACTATTCCCTATGCTAACTATATATAAAGTCGTCCTTTAGTAGTCCTTTCATAACCTCAGGATAATTCTCTAATATTCTATTTGCCTTTAGAGAGTTATCCTTTTTGCTTTGATAAAGGATAGTCTCTATCCGAAATGTCAGCTTTTTATTTTGATTTTATTTATTACCGTAAATCTTCTACTATAATGCGACCCCTTGTATAATGCGACTCCACTTTTTCGGCCCAAAAAAATCGGCAAAAATCCTATCCTCTTGTATAATGCGACCCCCATTTTTGACTCCTTGCGAGAAATAAAATGTGCAAACTTATACAGAAAAAAAATCTTTATTTTTAATTAGTCTGGATATTTAATATTCAAAAACCTTCAAAATCTGATTCATCTGTGTCTTCGAACAGGTCTTTCAAATTCAATTTAATTTTGGAACATTTGCCCCATACAAGCGAGTTTATATCGATCTTTGGAAGTTATTTTAGATGTTGTTAGATGTTGGCGACGAGAAATTCGAATAAAAAGTGAATTAATTTATTGTATAATGAACTGGACACTATATATGCAATGTAATTAATCTATAATACATGGCAAATTCGTCTGAATGTCATCAGCACAGAAAGCAACTTCGACAAAAGCAACTGCCTCAACTTCATCGAGGCAGTTTGGAAGTTTATAGCCCTACATTGAGATGGAAAGCTTTCTCACTTGCACATCGACAAAAAAACACAACAGTACATCAACTTTCTTAATAAAAAGACAAGTAATCTTTATTCAGCTTAATATTTTCACTGCATAAGCTTTCTTGTAGGCTTTGGTTCGAGGCAGTTTGGAAGTAGGCCTAATTAGAAGTATTGATGTTTGGGAGAAGTTATTTTCGATGTTGTTAGATGTTGGCGACGAGAAATTTGAATAAAAAGTGAATTAATTTATTGTATAATGAACTGGACACTGAATATGCAATGTAATTAATGCATAATATACGGTAATGTTATCAGGACAATATCTCCTCCGTACAAAACCTCCTCCGGCCGCAGTCGTCGGAGGGCTGATTTTTATCCTCTTGTATAATACGACCCAGCAAATTTAGATGCTTTTTTAGGCCAAAAAAATTTGCATTATAGTAGAAGATTTACGGTATTTATTAATTATTTTGTCAATTATTTATTTATTTATTTATTTATTTATTTATTTATTTATTTATTTTTATTATTTTTTTTATTTTTATTAATAACTATTATTTTCTTTTTTGATTATTTTAGAAGCATTCTTAGAAGCTGACTTATTAACATTCAAAATAAGAACTACCGTATTTACCCGAATATAAGCCGACCCCGAATTTAAGCAGACTTACATTTTCTAACATTTTCTAACATTTTCGAGCATTTTTTTTTTTGGAAAGAAAAGGTCGGCTTATATTTGGGCAAATACGGTACTTTATCAGAACAGAAGAGTGCTAAACTGAGTGTTCAGCGGCCTTCAGCTAATGACAGCCGGCAAAAGCCACATGCATTATTTTCATATGGTGCATTCTTAACTGGTATGTACTGTCGAGACCTGTTATATTGCGATTCTTGGGGTCCAGTTATGTAGGTCTGCAACAGATGGTGCCACCATCAATAACGCAATTTTCAGAATGCAGGGCCATTTTATCTTTGATTGATTTCTTTAGGCAATAAATATTTTTTTATCAATAATCATTCGTTTAATTTTGATAATTTTTAATTATTTCAATTAATTTAATTCTAGGAAAGGTTAAGTTAGATGTAAAAAATGAATTCACTCAACATAGGTAGCCAGTCACCTATGAAGCTGAATACACTAGCTAATCATGTGGTTTTAATACAGCAATTTGCAAATGTTTTTATCACAGTATGTACTATAGCACGTTTTACACCCTCTCTAAAGAATAAATATTAAGAATTTCGAAGCCCTTGACAAAAAACAGATCAACCTCCAAAGCATTTCCAAGCGCTGTCGAAGCAAAAGTAACATGATAAAGTAAATAAATTTTAATAGCATTTGGGGAATATGTATGTATTATTAATGAGCTATACAAAATAGTTCGCTAGTTTATTTGTATTATGAATATACAGAGTGCATAAGGTATTTGAGGATATGTGACTGTTCGCCTGCAATTATGTATACACTAAATCTATACTTTCATTTTCACATATCATCAATGGCAGACTATCAGTTACGGAAGAACTAAAAAGACATGCCGTGATCATTACAATACATGCATAGCACAGCAATGTTGAAACTGCAACATATTTGAAAGTCGCCAAATTGTCTGTGAACAAAGTTCGAAAGGAGTTGGAAGCCTCAGGCGAACATGAGTTGCCTGAGGCTAAGTGCAAAAGGCATGCACAACGTCCATCATAACTATCGTCCGAGATCTCACTATGGTGCACGAGGACCTTCGTTATAAATTGTATATTCTGAGAAAGGGCAGTTCATATCAGCAAAAGCAACAACGACTGCTATGAGCAAAGCGGTTATTAAACAAGGTCAAACATACGGAGGAAACCTGGCATGCTGTTTTTTGTTTTTGTTTTTTTTTTCTGATGAAAAATATTTCGACCAGGGCCAAAAGGTGAACAGGCAAAAAGACAGATGGTTATGTCTGGATCCCTCTGATGTCCCACATGTTTGCACATCAAGTTTCTCGCAACTCCGATGTTTTTAGAGGTGGTGAGTAGTGAAGGACACGTCATGCCACGCCACTTCTTTCCAAAGGGTCTTCAAGTGAATGCTGCTGGCTACATTGCAGTGCTGGAAACAGTTGTGAAGCCCTGGATAGACAGCATTTGCAATGAAAGGCTGTATGTCCTTCAAAAGGGCTCTGCACCTGCACATAAAGCTGTGACAAAACAAGAATGGATGGCAACCCATCTGCCTGATCACATCATATCAAATTGCCAGATCTCAATCCTCTGGACTGTTACAAAAGGGGCATTTTGAAAGGGAAGCTAATGACATTCCCACAATACTATTGGTTCCTGTCAACGCCATATTGGTTGGATAATGGCCAACATCTAGAAGAACTATTTAATTCAAGCATGTCAACACTTCTGGTCTTGTACTAAAGTTGTCATTGCGGTTAATGATATTACATCAAATAAACCAGTTCTCCAACCCTTCGTACATCGGTGTACCTAATTTTCTATGAATAAAATACGTTGTCTGGCATATATGATGTTTTGTTCTACTATCTGCATCGTATCCTTAAATCTCCTACAAATTAACAAAAATTAAATACTGTGTAATATACTTTTCCTCTTTAAAAAAGAAAAAAAAACATGGTTCAGCGATCAACCACAACTTGTTTCATTCTGTGATATAATGAGTCTCTTGTATAATAATTTTTAATAATAAATTATTATATTGATCATCCACAAGCAGGCAACCTAAATGAGCAGCCTTCTCTATATGTTTTCTATCTAAGTTTGTCTATCTATACCTCTATAACTACTAAAGTAGTCTATACATACTGTCTGATGAAGGTTTAAAACCAAAATAGTATCGCATTTTATGCATAAATAAAAAATTTCAAGGTTACTTAATGGAAGCAGTCTCTGCCTGCTAAAACATTTGACCAGTGATACAAAACAGTCTCTACCATGTGAAAAATCGAATAGACATACGAGGGTGAATCAAAAAGTAAGTTACACTCTGAAACAGTAAAAAAAAAAAAAAAGTTAAGATCCCATTCACACATTTTGAGGAAACGTGCACCATTTATTTCACTTTTCTACAGAATCATCCAACAATTGTAAACACTTGTCTGAATGTGAAATTAATTTTTCCATGCCGCTGCAGTAAAAATCCGCTCCAGCTTGAATAATCGAGTGAATAAAAATCCGTGAATAATTGAGTGCACATTAAACGCTAAGCATTCTGGTGATTTCTTTATCTGATTCGTCAATTGTCCAGAATCATCTCATTAAAATGGGCAATGTGCTTGAGTGTTGGACGTGGATGGTCTTCCTGCATGGTATTCGTCCGTCAAATCTGAGTGCCCATTTTCGAACTGCTGGTACCACTTCACAATTGCAGGACGAAAATCACATTATCCCCGTAGACAATGCAAATTTCCTTATGGTTTTCAGTGCAATTTAAGCCTTTCACCCACAAAAATCGGATTGTTCTGCGAATCTCCAACTTGAAGTGTACAACCAGTTGCTGCACCATGAAAACAATACTCTTGCGTATGCAGTAAACGCGTGAGCACGTGGGATCATGCCACGTTGCAATTATAAACATACAAGCAACAGCCTTAAAAATGGCAAATGATGTCAGCGCTCTTCGACCACAGATGGTGCCGAGTGTAACTTACTTTTTGATTCACCCTCGTACTTTCTTAATACAGTAGAATCTTATGATTATGGTATACTGGAATTAATTGTGATGACTTACTTCTCTATCAAAAACAGTGGTAATAAGTAGATATCCAGCAATTGAGGAAACATATGGAGCAAACTCCTTTGCATCATAAGCTCTGGCAAATGACCAACAGACATAACAAGCTGCATCACGAATATTTGATCCAACAGAGAAATTACCTCGTTGCACATCATAAATAAGTGCTTTCTTGATGACAGGGACTACTTCTTTTAAACGATATGGCAAAAGAAGTCCTCTACGACCTATACAGATAAAAATTACACACATGTTAATAGATAATACAAATGGTATACTGACAAAAACCACAATTCCACAAATAAGAATTTTAATTTGGAGCTAAGGATGTACATTTTGAAGACATGGAACATGCTGATGAAGAAGACAGTGTCTTTGAAATGTACATCCATGGCTACAGATTAACAATCTCATTTGTGGAATTGTGGTTTTGTCATTATTTTGTTAGATACTACATGTTAATAGAATTGAACCTGCTTAATGTGAACCTCCTTAAACGTAAAGAATCGATGCCTTACAGTATGATCTAGTTAGATAGAAATAACCAAACAGTTTTGGCTTTTATTCATGCCTTTTTCAGGTTACAGGAAGAAAATGATGGCCTTGTGATATATAACCTTTTATATCATTAAGGTAAAAGGTGGCTCCCTCTGCTGGTATGTCAGAATTGCCTCCAAGAGTACTCAGTATGCAACGATCTGATCTGTCAACATTCAAACTTGCTGGAATATCCACAGATTCACCCAAAAAGAACTTAACCAAATCAACAATGTTATGGGAAAATAAAACTCTTCTTAATAATTGTTGCTTATCTATGATTGTACAGGGTACTTTCACAAAGTTTCAAGACTGGTCTTAGAACAAAAAAGTTATAAAACATTTTTGTACGGTGAACTAAAAGTCTTCGAAATATGATCCTTGGGGATCAACACAATGCTGCCAGCATTTTTTTCATTGTTCATCGGCTCCCTGGAACTCTTCGCATGGAGGGCTGTCAAGGGACCTCGTCAAAGCTGCCTGGACCACTGGAATCCTGTCAAATTGCTTCCCTTAATTCAGGGGAACAGAAAGAAGTCGCTGGGAGCTAGGTTGGGGCTCTAGGGTGGCTGGGGCGATGTTGCCATGTTGAACTTGGTCAAAACTTCGCCGGCAGTGAGCGACGTGTGAGAGGGCACATTGTCGTGGTGAAGAACCCAATTGTCTTTGATCTCCTAGTGGATGCGGCAGACTCATTCCTTCAAACGCCAGAGCATTTTCGACTCTAAATTTTTGATGCACTCTGAGTTTTCAATGGGGGCCACTGACACGCATTCACGCCAATAGCAATCTGCTCACTCCAGCGTCTCAGAAGTAACTGCCGCTGGTGCAGTCAGTTAGCTGACACCCCCCACTACTTCACCCTGTCAGTGGACCAGTCTGCATGCCCTCCCCTACTCAGGAAACAATCAGTCTTGAAACTTTGTGAACACACCCTGTATAGTGTCAACAACTAGACCGGTATGCAGCCAAATGTGAAGAAGCTGGGATGAAGATCTCTGTGGCTAAAGCCTTGTTCAGACGGCAGTGATTATCGCGTTCTCTAGCACAATGTGGGAGAATATCGCAATGAAATTTTTTCCATGCCTTCACACACCATCGCAGTAGAATGAGGTCAACAATGCGATTGTCCTTTGCCGCCTAGTGGCAGGATTATGTATTACCCAGAGACTGTAGAGATTTCTCCGACTTGTCTGTGATATTACACTTAGTTTTCTTCTTTCACCATATTCGTATATCCGTAATATTTCGTGTTGATTTTGCATGTTATTAAGATTTGTATTTTACTGATAGAATACTGTATTTAATGCAAATTTCCGAGCAATAAAAAACATAGCCTGTTTACTGATATTCTTGGGTCAAAGTATTTTATTTTGTTTTTGACTTCTTCCAGCTGTCTATTAAATCCACGATTGTGTAATTCCTTTTTAATTTTTTCTAACGATTTGAACTTTTAATATTACTGTAGTATTAATAGTTCAAATCATGGAGTTTTTCATATATTGTGGCATTTCGTTTCGCCCTCCTCAAATCATGCAGGTTTCTTCTGCCCACAATTCGATCAGATTCCGTGTCTCCACTTCATTCCAAGTTTCTTTCTTTTTCGAAGTAGAACTGTTATGTTCCCTATTTAAATAATAGCAATTACCATAACTCATAAGAAAATAGTGTACATTATTTATAAAAAAAAAAAAGGATTATTAAATTTTATTTACATCTGCTGGTTTTCCTGAGATTGGGAAAAAGATGCCGTCTCATGTGTGTATTCCATTGCGAACTTTCTCTTTCAAACGGTTGGCGCCAACAGTTGCCATGGAGATAGGAAAGGGATGCCATAGCAGTGACCTTCAGCAACCAATCAGAGCTCAAATAAAAAGGAATGACCAGAGCAAATCCTATTTTAGAAACGCGATCAACACATCTGGATGTTGTCCCTCTATCATCGTGTTTTTGGCCTAATTTCGGCTGAAGCCCCGCCTATCATCGTAGTAATCACTACCGTCTGAACAAGGCTTAAGACTGAGGTTCTGGTCCTTTCAAGACAGCATGTTAGGGGAGCCCCATTGAGACAGGTGGAGAAGTTCAAATATCTCAGAACTGCATTCACAAGTGATGGGCAGCAGGAAAAAGAGTTGGATGCTCGGATCGGTGCCAGATGTGAACTGTGGCGATCTGTGGTAACGAAACGCGAGCTGGGTAATAAAGCCAAGCTCTCAGTCTTCAAATCTATCTCTGTTCCCATTCTCACCTATGGCCATGAGCCTTGGGTAATGACTGAAAGAGTGCAATCACCGGGAACAAGCGACCGAAATGAGATTTCTGAGAGGTGTGGCAGGTGTTACTCTACTAGACAGAGTGCACAGTAGCACAATAAGGGAATCTTTAGGTGTTGAGCCGCTACTTCTCCGCATTGAGAGATCTCAGTTGCGCTGGTATGGCCACGTGATACGGATGCCGCAAACTAGTCTTCCTAGGCAGTTGTTATTTTCCAAGCCAGTGGGTAAGAGACCAAGGCGTTGACCTAGAACCAGATGGCTAGACGACATGGAGAATCTAAAGCTGGTTTTACACTAGCAATCTTTCCCGGGAAAGTGGCGAGCTGTACCCGCGAAAGTTGTTTACACTATCTACAAACGAGGCCGTACGCGGGTAAGATGAGCACGCTAACTTTCCCGAGTTGGCTTTCCCAGGTAGTGCGGCTGGCTTCACAAAAGCAAGGTCATCTCCGTTGATACGATTGAAACATAAGAAAAAATGGCAGAAGATAAGCCGGGCAATGTATATACGAGGTCTGTTCAAAAAATACGTAGACTGACGTCATAAAACAAAATATACTTTATTCAGAAGTTACACATCTGGGTCCCCTTCAAAGTACTCTCCTCCCCGACGCACACACTTATCCCAACGGTGTTTCCACTTTTGGAAACAGTCCTTGAACGCTTCTTTTGTCATGTCCTTCGGCGCCTTCGTCGCATTTGCCTTTATGTCGGGAATCGTCTCAAATCTCCTTCCTTTCAAAGGTCTTTTGAGTTTGGGAAACAAGAAGAAGTCACAAGGAGCGAGGTCAGGTGAGTAGGGTGGGTGAGGAAGAACAGTGATCGAGTGTTTGGCCAAAAACTCTCGAGTTCTGAGGGCTGAATGGGCTGGAGCGTTGTCGTTATGAAACAACCAGTCACCTCTCGTCCACATTTCTGGCCTTTTCCACTCGTCCAGTGGCAGTTTTTCCGAGTTTAACACAAAATTTCACAGCAACTCTTTGCTCGTTCAAGTCACTCATTCTAAAAATCCGCCAAACGAAAAAAAAACACTTCACAAACAACCGCGTAGCTAATCAACCAATACTGATATTTGCAATCAAAAAACTGCCTTGTAATCAGCGGATCTGTCAGAAGATGGCGACACCAAGCGATTTTGATTGGGACCAACAGGGCCTGCGCAATTCAAACAGTCTACGTATTTTTTGAACAGACCTCGTATTAATCTGGGCCACCCTGTAATAGACTGGGCACTAGTAATAGACGAATCTGCAAGTCCAATTTTTTCTGGAAATCCAAACAGCTTTGTACGGACTTGTCTTGATCCCGGCATGGAGAGCACATTTTTTTTTACTTTGAATAAATCGCAGCCCTTCTGACCACTTTTGTGAATTCTTGTTAATTTTTCTTAATCATCACAACGCGTAGTGGCCAAATATTATGAGAGCCACAACACGAATTATGTGTCGTGGTCTTTCTGAGTTTGCCACAAGGCGTTGTGGCTATTTTTATGAGTGCCATGACACAAATAACGCGTTGTGGATGTTTTAAAGAACCCACAATGCGTCGTGGATGTTTTAAAGAACCCACAATGCGTCGTGGACGTTTTATTCGCTCAATGAGCGTTTTCTTTCTTTGAGCCTAACATATATACCAATACCAAATACACGAGGCGATTCAGTATAAGGTGAAACATGAATATAGTGCAGCCAAATATCTATGTTTCATTGAGCAGCAATTGTATTTCATAGCAGTAATGGAACAAGTCGCTGACCCTCTTGGATATATTATCTTTAAAAAAAAAAAAAAAAAAAAAGAAAAATATAAATGGTGCAGTAAAACCACACTGCTCTGTAGAGCAAGTATTACAACAGCATTTCACAAAAGACCAAATGATTAGTCATGCATTTTCCACAAGATGACCATCCCAATTGCCTGATCTCATCTATGACTTTTGCTTTTGGGGTCAACTGGTGTATCTGGTATATCAAGAACAAATGGATACTTTTTGAAGGACCGAATAACACCTCTCATGAGGTTATGAAATGGAGAATTCTATGTAATCTCCTTCTTGATGAAGTTGATGGAAGCCTTGCATTTGCACAGCAGGAAAGAAAACACACAGAATTCTGACCGGTTTTGCTTTTATTCCTGGCTCTGACAAGGATATAAATGAAGAGGCTACATGCCTTATATATAGAATGTGGCAGAATAATTTATTGGTGTCTAGTGGATACAGAATAAAGAGGTAAACGTCTGAATTTACGTAACAGACTGTATAAAAATCACTGATTGGTGGGAGTGAGAAAGAGAGCACAGTAGCGTCTCAGATTGGTAAAATGTGATGGCTCAATCGGGAAAACAAAGGAATAGAAAATAAGGATGGACATAAATAAATGAAATACACAATACCCCAAAAATACAACAAAGTAAATAAGATGAGATAAAGAGAAACAAAGTAGGCGATTAAAACACAGCAATCTTGAAAGGGGTCGCTAGAGGTGTTAGAAGCAATCAAGATCTTCAAGGCCAAATGTGCTTTCACCGGACAAGCTGATTGATGCACAAACAACTTTCAACATCCATATCATCCTGATTCCCATTGACAATTTGCTCTAGTTCTTTACATATTTTAATCACCTATTTACCTATTTCTCCTCCAGGGTAATCAGGTATTTTTTCCCTGTAATTTTCCTAGCTCAGGCCAGGAAACAAAGCCAAGCTATCTGTTTTTTTAGGTAATAACCAAAAGAGTGTGATCGCGAGTGGAAGAAGCCAAAATGAGATTTCCAAGAGGTGTGGTAGGTGTTACTCTACTAGATAGAGTGCACAGCAGCACAATAAGGGAGTCTTTAGGTGTTGAGCAATGGATTTCACATTGAGAGGTGTCAGTTGCATTGGTATAACCACATGATGTGGAAGCTGCAAACTGGTCTTCTTAGACAGTTGTTATTTTCCAAGCCAGTGGGTAAGAGACCAAGGCGTTGACTTAGAACCAGGTGGCTAGACGACATGGAGAATCTAAAGCTGGTTTTACGCTAGCAATCTTTCCGGGAAAGTGGCGAGCTGTACCTGCGAAAGTTGTTTACACTATCTACAAACGAGGCCGTACGCGGGTAAGATGAGCACGCTAACTTTCCCGAGTTGGCTTTCCCAGGTAGTGCGGCTCGCTTCACAAAAACGAGGTCATCTCCGTTGATACGATTGAAACATAAGAAAAAATGGCGGAAGATAAGCCGGGCAATGAAGCAATGGTGTGTGTGAAAAGAATAAAGGTGAAAATCATTTTTTGAGTTTGTGTTATTGTTACTGACATGTTGGCCTCCATGTTTGTTACAACGGAACAGGAAATGACAATTAAAATAAATCTGCCTTCGTCACTTACTCGGGAAAACTTTCTCGGGAAAGATGCTTTTAATGTAAACAGTTAAGCAGCTACGGCAGGCTCTAGCAAAGCGAGCGCAGCCCAGGTAACCTTTCCCGATAATAAAGCGTGCTAGTTGAAAACCAGCTTAAGTTCAAGTCACTTGGGTTTAAGCATTGAGAACATGTGCCTGATGGCAAAAGATCGCAGGCGCTGAAGCCCTGCTGCCCCCACAATCCTAATGAATAAGTGGGTTTGAAACATAATTAAGTAAAATTGCCCATTTTGTTTCTGTTTATCTTACATAATTTTGTGGTATTTTTTTTTGGGGGGGGGGGTTATGTAATTTTATATTTGTATTTTGTTCATCCTTATTTGTTATTCTTACAATTCCTGATTGGTCCATCATTTCACCAATCTGAGATGCTGCTGTGCTCTCTCTTTTTTTTTGCTCCCACCAATCAGTGATTTTTATACCATCTGTTATGTAAATTCAAGCATTGGTCTTTTTATTCTGTATCCACCAAGTGTTGACCATGTATTCTACCATATTTTGCCTCCTCATTTGTATTCTTGGAATGGAATGAAAGGTGAAACTGGTCGGGATTTCTGTGTTTACTTTCCTGCTATGTACTGCAAGGACTCCATCAACTACACATGAAGCAAATCAGTAGAAAATGCCGTTCTTACAACAAGTGCAATGAAAATATATTAAATGGTGTCTGTATACTATGCCAAATTATTAATATACGGACATATATTTATTATTTGCTTTATTAATAATAACACCAGGTGGCCGAGAGGGCTAGGGTGTAGGCTTTCTAGTTCTCGAGCCCACCTGGTCGTGGGTTCGAATCCCGTCGTGGGCATGGATGTTTGTGTTTGTCCCGGGCTGAGTACAGACATAATATGTGTAAAAGGCGCAAAATTACCTTAGTAGTAGACATCAAAAAATTCTAATAAACCAACCAACCAACCTCTATTAATAATAATTATTTATCCTTCCAAAACTAATAAAATTCCACAAAAACAATAAAATATTAATCTTTTAATATAAATTTCAAATGATAACTACCAGTAATTTATTTTCAGTTTTAAACCTACATCATCATTATTTAACCTAAAGCTAAGATCACTACAAATAATTATTGCACTGTAATTTTTACTTTAAGTAAATTTTCTTTTAATTACTACACCATTATTACACCTATCTTCCTTCAAAAAACAGAGCTTCTAGCAATACTTTTTCTGTGGGGGCAAAATTCTGAATTGTTTATTTCTTAATAAGAAACCAAATTCCCATGATCTCAAGAGTATGTAGACCAAATTTGGTTATGTTTCACCCAATAGTTTTTTGACACTGGGCTCTAAATATCTCCTGTAATTAAGAAATTCCTTTACTTATTAAAAAACACAAGAAATGGAGAAAAAAAAAAAAAAAGTAAAAATCTTAGCTTATAGGACTTCACATCTGCTCTTCTTTGTTAAGTGAAAGTAAATGAAATAGCTGGTTTGCTATTTTAGCTCCTCCTACACAATAGTTCAGACCTTTAGTTCATGTCCAGGATGTAGATTTTTACTTTCTTATTTCTTAATGCATAATACTGATCATTTAATTTTTACTGAACACCAGTTTTTGATATACTTCCAGGCAATCATACATACTATATGGAGGAAAATGACTGGACACACCCCTTCATCAGTATTTGAGCTTACCCATGTATGTCATGTGGCTTGTGAGATTAAAAAGCAGAAATGGGAGTGCAAACTGACTAATTCTCAGGGAAAATGGCTACTAGGAGACATTTTCTAATTTCAGAAAGGGTATACATTAATAATAGGATAATCCATAGGCGGTACAAGTATACGATGCACTGCCGATATCAGACAGGTCCAAAAGTCGACTTTATCCTGTGTTATAAATACATAGAAGAGAAACAGGCAGTGCAGTAATGAATATCACCTCAGAAAACCAATGAAACTGCAAGACAGGGATAGGAGAATGCTGCAGAGGGAACTGCGATAAAACAGGACCTGTCCCATGCATACTGTAGCAAATGAATTCTAGATGGCCACCAATATGCAGGTTTCAATAAAGACACTTTTTAAAGAAGCTATCTTAGCTATTATGGTCGAGCAGCTGCGATAAATCTGCAGCACAGGAATTAGACACAGGAGCAATGGCAGCAAGTGTTATAGAATGATGAATCACGATTTACACTTTCCAACCTAACGTGTGGATTTGGCTACTGCTTCGAGAACATCTGCTACTGGAGTGTACAGTACCTACTGTGAAGGATGATGGTGGGGTTGTTTCAGCTAGTTTGGCATGGGTCCGCTGATGTAGTGCATGGAAACATGAATTCCGGGCACACACTTTGGAAATATGAATTCTGGACACTCAGTGCTTCCTATATTGTGACAGTGCTAAGGAAATGATGAATGTCTCTTCCAAGATGACAATACCACCTGTCTGTTTCCAGGCTACACTTCAATGGTAAGCAGAAAATTAATTCTCCCAGATGGATTGGCCTCTGCAAAGCCTGGGGCTCACTCTCATAAAAAACCTATGGGATGAATTGGAAGAACATGTGTGGGATAGGTCGGCCCGACCTTCTTCATTCCCAGAGTCGGTCAATATACTTCAGGTAGAATGGCAAAATATTCCATTTACAGTCCAATAGTCTTTGGACTTGTAGATAGTTTATCCTGAAAGGTTGTTGCTGTAATCAAGGGAAATACACGAAGGTGTACGAGTGGACTCTTTGTTTGCGTGCATGTATTCCTTGGAAGCGATAGCATTGCACGGCGGCGATAGCGTTCCAGAAGCGAAGAGTTAAAAAAACATAGCAGTAAGAGGGGAAGCAAAATCGTTAACGGCAGTTGCCAAAGAATTGCAGTTAGAGCACTGTTATTAAGCACAAAACCTTAATTTTGCTGTACAATTATTCCTATTGAAATAATTTATAAGGATGAAGAAAGTATCCATGAATATTATTTTTATTTAAAATTAAAAAGCATCGTGATACATCCCCCCCCCCCCCCACCAATGCAACATATCACTCGACAGCCTTGCCTCGTTTCACATGACACCAGCCCCGGAAAATTTACGAAGATTAAGAAATTAATTAATAACATAAATTAATAATTAAGGAAATAGTTATTAATTACTATACAGGGTTTCTTTACTGGAAAGCAATTAATTAATTTTAATAATCTATTTTTAAAAACTTAAGGCCACAATACAGGAAAGCTCCTGCAGTTACCAGGATGTTGCTTGAAAGAGTACTTATCAGAGGCTTAGCAAGAAGCAGTTCGTAACCCACGACGTCACAATCCAAGCAAAAACTTTTGGTTTGAGGTTATCTTGGTCTTCAACAATCACAGGATTTTAGAATTTGCTTGGGAAGGGATCCACATGCTTCATTCAGAGCTCTGCCTGTACTGTTCAAGGGCTTAGTTAAACTGTATGAAGATATCAATCTCCACTGTTTGGGACTCAGTGTTTCAAAATTCAGTTTCGTATTTCATTAAATAATTACTAAAAATGTAAATAATTTTTAAAAGTAATTGCAAGTTTCTTTATAGGCTATAAGGACATTTGTAAGCATATTTAAATACATTAAGGGTCATTATTGTACCTATAATTGTAAAAATTTTCTATAGTAAAGAGCCACCATATTGATCTAGCAAGATTGCAGGAGCTCTCTTGTTTCTCGCAACGTTACCAGGAAAACATCACTGTTAGGTGAGAGGAATTTGCTTCTTGCATTGCATGCAAGTCGCAAATGCAAAGCTCCATCTGTTTTTGCTTGCTTGCAATCGCAAATAAGTTTCCTGCATTGTGCCCTAAGTTTGTTTAGAAACTTGAGAATCCATTCAATTGTCATCTGTTGCTACTTACATCAAGTTTCGTGAAGCGCATTAATACACACACATATACTACGCTTTAATTACCACTTTAACAATGGAGTCTTTGTATGGCTATTACTTACTTACTTTTCAAACCCGCTTATCCGTTAGGGTCGCGGGGGCAGCAGCCCTATGGAGGATCTCCAGCGATCGCAATCTTCCGCAATCAGGCGCATGTCCTCCCTGGTAATATCCAAGCGACTCGAACCCAGATTCTCCATGTAGTCTAGCCACCTGGTTCTAGGCCGACCCCTAGGTCTCTTACCCACCGGCTTGGAAAATAACAACTGCCTAGGAAGACTAGTTTGCAGCATCCGTATCACGTGGCCATACCAGCGCAACTGAGATCTCTCAATGCGGAGAAGTAGCGGCTCAACACCTAAAGATTCCCTTATTGTGCTGCTGCACACTCTATCTAGTAGGGTAACACCTGCCACACCTTTCAGAAATCTCATTTCGGCCGCTTGTACCTGCGATCGCACTCTTTCGGTCATTACCCAAGCCTCATGACCATAGGTGAGAATGGGGACAAAGATAGATTTGTATGGCCATACAAGACAATCTATTTTGTATGGCTGTGTGTGCTCAAATTTTTTTCGTTTTGCAGTTTGTTTTGAAAAAAACAAAATTTCGCATTTTCTTTTTTGCAACCATCAATAATAAGGTCTTGTCCCAAAAGTATGGAGACAGAGACATGATTTAAAAAAGCAAACTTAATGTGTTTGCATTAAGTTAATAAATTTTTAATGAATGTAGTGGTTTATTATTAGTGCATTTCTAAATTTACAGAACAAAATTTAAATTAACAAGATATAATAAACAATGTTTTTAAAAACATGCATTCATAGTGTCCCATAAATATAGAGACTCTCCCTTTAAAATGAAAATGAACTGCCCATATGCAAAGCAACTGATATAAAGATTTGATTTCAAGATCATTTTTTTCAACTGCAACTATCAATTGTTTAAAAATCGATTTTAAACAATGCAGTGTGGAAAAGAAATATAGGAAAGTGAAGTTTGTGACATTTGGCGCTTGGAAGCTGAAGGAAATTCTGTAAAAGACATTTGTGCATAACTTGGATGATCAAAAGCAGCTGTTTGCAAAATTCTTAGTAAAAAACAAAAAAATGAAGTGAAGACTCCAAGATCTGGATGACCGAGAAGTGCGACTCATCGAGATGATCACCAAATTTTTCACCTAGCAACAAAGAACCATCTCAGTGTTCGGCAAATATCAAGTACCATGGAAAGTGGACCTTCCAAATCAACAGTGCACCAGCATCTGCAAAGTAATCCAAACGTAAATATACCAAATCAGCTAGGCAACCATGTTTGTCTCCCAAACACACAACTGCACGACTAGAATGGGGAAGAGAACACATGTTCTGGGACGATGAATGGCTTACCACCATTCAGTGATGAAAAAAAGTGGAATTTAGACCGCACTAATGGGAATCGTCAATACTGGCATGATCTGCGAAATGAACCAAAATTATTTTTCTGCAGACAAGGAGGTGGAGGTTCTCAGATGATGTGGGGAGGTTCTGCTTTCAATGGTACTACAAGTTTAGCCATGTTACAAGGGAAACAAAATTCTGTCTCATATCAGAAGACATTCGAAGACAATCTTTTGCTGCTTATTGGCATTTTTTGGGGTGAAGAAAATGTGTTTCAGCAAGACAATGCACCAATCCACAACTCTAAGTCAACTAAACAGTGGCTGCAAGATCATCAGATTCACACAATGGAATTGCCAGCTAGAAGTCCCAACTTGAGCCCAATAGAAAACTTATGGGGCATCATAACACGTGAATAGCGTAAATCCTTTACTATAATGAGAATAATTTTGGCCTAAAAAAGCACCTAAATGTGTGGGATCGTATTATACAAAAGGATAATATCAGCCCTGCAACGACTGAAGGCAGGGGGGGGGGGGGGGGGTCACTTGCATTCTGTCCTGATGAAATTCACACAAAATTATCGTGTATTATATATTAATTATATACACAAAATTACCATGCATTATACATTAATTATATGGCATATACTGTGTCCAGCTCATTATACAATAAATTAACACAACAGCTAATACGAAAATAACTTCTCCCAAAAATTGCTACTTCCAAACAGAGACCATCAATATTGATGGTCTCTGCTTCCAAACTGCTCTGAACTAACAAAGTTGCTGTCTGAACTGATGAAATTCACACGAAATTACAGTGTATTAAACGAGGTAACTTCAAAAATTTCCTGGAATTAACTTTTATTTCTGCACACAGAAAAAAATACAAACATCTAAACAATATTTCATTCAAAATACTGTCCTTAGGCAGTAACACACTGCTGCCAACGTCTGTATAATGCTGGAAACACTCTGCGAAGCCAGTTTGTGGAACGGTGGGAAGTACAAATATCGGAGCAGCTTTAACTTCATCGGCAATTGTCTCAACACTTTGGTGTCTGTCTTATTGCACGATGTTGCTCACAAGATTAATTGTGGATGGATTGACTGAAGTTGATGGACAGCCACTGCGATGGTCACTTTTGACGCTTTGGCGGAAAATTGCAAAAACGTTATACCATTCGTAAACTTGACATTTTTTCATCGAATTTTCTCCATAAGCTTCTTCTAACATACGCAGAGTCTCTGATGGACTTTTCTTCAGCAAAACGCAAAATTAGATATTCGAACGTTGTTCCATAACTGACATTTTACGTAGCGAAATCAGAATGCGATGCTTATTCTACACTTCCAGTTAACAGACTGCCCGTGCACCGCAGCATTCCGTTTAAATCACGTCAAAACACGTTCGTGCGTGATCTGCGAATGATAAACAATGCGGGGAAGCCTCGCTCGCTCACACACACTCCCTCAATTTCACTACTAGCATATAACGATTCCAGGAACTTTTTGAAGCTACCTTGTATAATAATTATACTGCATATACAGTATCCAGTTCATTATACAATAAATTAATTCACTTTTTATTTGAATTTCTCATTGCTAAAAGCTAATATGAACTAACAAAGTTGCATTCTGCTCTGATTCAGATGAAATTAAATCATTTTGGGTTACAAATGGACACAATATGGTGGTTCATACCATAAAAACAGTACATGTAAACAAGATTAACAAGATTCTTAAGTCAATGGGCAATGCCACTGAGTATACCATTTTCTGTTGATTGGTTAGTCTTGATTAGAAATAGCACTGCAACCACTATATAAACTCTAACAATGTAAATGGAAGTCAATACAACTTATTCATCAATCCTCTTACATTCAATCTCCAGCATCTTTATTTAGTGATTCTTTAATTGTAAAGATCCAGATTATGCATATTTAAAAATGCAAAAGATAGAGTTTTTTCCTGTATATTTTTGCACATTTTATTTCTCGCAAGGAGTCAAAAACGGGGATCATATTATAAAAGAGGATAGCATTTTTGCTGTTTTTTTGGGCCAAAAAAGTGAAATCGCATTATACAAGGGAGAAGATTATAGTAGAGGATTTACGGTAATTGCCAGTATTCAAGTGTGAGAGAACTCCAACAAGCAATAGAAAAATGCTGGTACAAAATGGGATTCACAATTATTGCAAAATTTCGTGATGTCAATGAAAGACCGTGTCTTTAAGAACGTGAGATTAACTTTTTGATGCCCATAGCGTAGAATTCGTTTGGCTGGGAGTGAAGTCATGACTGCACAGCCGTTTTCACCTCATTGTCGCTCTGGAAGCGTGTGCCAGCAAGGTGTTGCGTTAGAGGTCCGAACAGGTGAAAGTTTAAGCAAGTCTCTATATTTATTGGACATCCTAAACGCATGCTGCTGTAACATAATTTTTAACATGAGGTCATTAATGCATTGTTGAAGCACTAAGATTGTGACGTTGAACTTCTATAATAGGATCAACAAAATGACGTACCAATGTTTTATCTTTTCCATGTTTTGGCCTGGTAGTTTCAAGGAGGCCATGATTTTAGTCCATCCAGCCTTTTTGTTTTTCAAAACTTTGCCCTATAAATTTAGGAGTGTGTCAATGATATAGAATTAAATACATTAAAAATTTATTAGCTTATTGCAAACATGTTAAGTTTACTTTTTTCAAATCATGTCTCTGTCTCTATACTTTTGGAACAGATCTTGGCTTCAGGCGAGTAGCATATTTCAATTGGGTGGGAAGCTGTGAGGTACATATTCATGTACTTCCCTTGTTAGTGGCCTACCACATAAATAAATCCTATTGTTCCATTATCCACAGTGTCCAATCACTTTCTTCCACATTGTGTATAATTTTAAGAAGAGAGAATTATATAAACATTTAAAACAAATTACAGAGACCAACCTAATTCTGCAAGTGCAAGACAGCCACCATGCCATGCATTATCACTCTCTCTTAAAGTAAAAAACTCTAAAAGGGAGCCTACCACTTCATCAACAAGCTCTTTTGGAAGACGCCCAGAAATTCTGCCTATTCCCTTGGCTGCAGACCACCTATTGAAAAAGAGTAATGTTAAGTGTAAGTTCAATTAGGAAAAAACTCACCAAGTATAAGTTTCTGTTTTTTTTTACATTTCTTAGTTCCTATAATATGCAAATAAATAAATAAATAAATAGAGAAAAATGAAGCATTTTTTACCACCCTTATTCTCAAAATGAAAGTTTAAGTTTTAATCACTTAGAAGAAACAATCTTATTGGCAAAACAAATTCTGATGTCACAAACTGCTCCACGCAAATAAAACTCCATAGACATGCAAGAAAAATGAATCGATTTAAATTTTTTTTGTGTGGAAAAAACCCGAAATTGGAAAGAAAAATTGCTAAAATGTGTTGTTATCAGGAACAAACCTGTATGCAAAATTTAAGAGCAAATGGAAAAGAGGAAGTGCTTCAAAATTCGACTGAAAGGTTCCGTACCATCTCACAAGATCCAAGAGCAAACTAATATAAGGGTGGTAATAATAAAAAAACACATATATCACTAAAATACTCTCACACACAAATCCCAAAAAATCCCATCAAATTTGAAACACGGGATAGTGTAATAGCAATAAAATTCTTTCTATTCAATAATTTGGGGTGTCAAAACGAATGGGGTGGTTGGGTTAGGTTTGTGAATTCAAACTCTATTCAAGAATTCAGGTTGCAAATCTTGTGTTTTGGGTGGACTTTAACTGCATGGCTTTAAACATACAAAAAAAACCCCTCGGTTTTTATGTCCTGCACTTGCTGTGACCTTCCTTTTATTTTTACATATACATTAAAACAACGGCAGTCCGTAAAGTGCATCAAGTCAAGAATCTAGGCATTAAATATACTTGCAAACTATCCTTCCGACCTCATGTTTTTAATCTTTTGCTTTATGCTTCTCATATTTACGGCGATTATAAACACCTGTGGCATGTTATTCCTAGTTATAATTTTTTCAACTTTGTTTTTAACTTTGTTGTTCTACCAAAACTTTCTTATGCCACTGAGATCTGGTATTCAGGACTCGATTCTGCTGCTTGCAAAATTCAAAGGAAGACCACTCAAATTACCAATTTATTATCCTCATCGTCTCACTCCGTTGTTTGCTTGAGATTCATCAAAATAAGGGTCCTGTGCAGTTTCCTTTTAAAAATTTTATCTGGTCATCTTCATTTTTCTTTTGTTTTACATTCTTTCTATTTTAAGACTTCCTTTTCGTATAGGTTATTCTCTATGAAGCACTTTTCATCATACTAAAATAGGTAAATCTGACATTTGGCATAAGTTGATAAACTATTTTCATCTTACTAATCACTTAAATGATTATTTTGTTTAATCTAATTTACCGTATCCCTGTTTTGGACTTGCTCCATTGGGGGACAACCTTGAACGTTCTCCTGATTTCTATACAAGCTAGAGACTATATCAGATTGTTACATTAATTAGAATTTAAATTAAATTAAAATTTAAGGTTAGGTTATTTTTTTAGGTTGAATATTTTTTTTTTGCAAAAAAAAAATAAATAAAAATGGGATGTATGTTATACGTGAATATTTTGCTGGAAAATATGGCAATCTGAAAATATTCAATTAGATTGCATACAACACTATAATTTTACAAGACGTAAGAAATAATTCATCTTTTCCAGAAAAAATTAAACTAAAAATCTGGGTACAAGTTATGCACGATTTTCTTTTGTTAATAAGTGAAAAATGTTCCATATCCCGATTTCACATTTACAGTATAAACTTCTTTGTTTGGTATTAGACAAATAAGCTTGAGTGCAGAGTAATTGGCTATGAACCTAGTGAAAATCTTGAAACATCATAAAACTCAGATTTCATAAGTACCTAAATTATACTCTTGGCTAGCAGATGCCACATTAGCTAAAATCGGTATCTCGAAAGGCGAGATTCTAAAGCACTTAATTCAAGGAAGGCAATGTTTGTAACAATATCTACAGTATAGATCAAAAACAATCATGCACAACCATGATCGACTCAGAACGCTTGTGGAGCAACAAAGAAAGTTTATTGTGCAGTGAATGATGGAAGACTTCGATGAAGGTTCATCCCAACCCCATATCCACTAAAATATATGCGCAGAGAATTGAAGAGAATAAGGATGGCAAGTTGAGCACCTGTGTGGACACCACTCATTTCAGCAAAGAACCAAAAAGTTTCCCTGCAGTGGTGTCAAGAGTAGCATAGTTGGACAATAGATGAATGGAAAAAGATAATGTAGTTGGTTGAATCGCATTACACGTTATTCCGTACCAATGGCCACCAGAGAATATGGTGGCAGGACTATGAAGCAATGGACCCATCCTGCTTTGTATCAATAACTCAAGGTTCTACAGGGTTCATACACTTTTGTCATGAAAAAATAAGCATCTCTAGCACAATTAATTTGTTTTATCAGGCAAAGTCTGTCTTATATGAAAGCGTGTATTTATTAAACAATCCAATAGGCAAAGTTTAAAAGAAAAAGAGAAGAAAAAAGACAAGAAAAATTTAAAACATTTTATCTCTTTATTTATATTTTTCGACCTTCTATACAAAGTGTAAATTAAATGTTAAAGGATCATTTTCTATGGAAAAAAAGACGAAGATGTTCTTGGAAGTTTTTTAATAGACTGCATACAGTATGTTTCGAGAATCCTAGGTTTCACAGACTGCACATGTAACCCCCCCCCCCTCGCTGGGATCAAGGCAGATATTTAAAATAATCACAAATTAGCACTGGAATAACAATAAACAATATTAATCAATTCAACAGTCACTTTGAAATGTGATCATTTCAAGTTTTGTTCACAACACATGGGCTAATAACTTGGTTTCTATGCCAGCTATCTATGGATGGCTTATGAGAAGTACATAGCCCGTTAATCATTCAAATTTATGTGCATGTACATCCATTAGTTTCGGAGATAAGCGCTCAATGCAGGACCACTCTGTCAGATATGAACTCAGTCTCATAAGAACTCCGCATAACCCATCCAATTTTCTCAGAGATGTTGGCACAGAAGCAGAGTTATTGGTCCATGTGTTGCAAACAAAAATTGACATCATCACATTTCAAAGTTATTTTTCTTGAAACATATGCCATCTATTAAAGACTTCCAAGAACATTTTCATCTTATTTTGTATTTAGAAAACGATCCTCCAAGTAGCACCCGATATTTGATTTACACCCTGTATTAAACAGAACAAAACTGTGGATAATACGAGGCGCATCCAAAAAGTAAGTTTCCCGATGTTTTCCCCTTTAAAGTAAACGTAATTAGCCGTGTCAATTGCGCATGCGTAACAGATCTATGATGTATCAATCATATGCCAGCCGGACAGGTCCCGCCTCGTGCCAGTAGCGTGGTAGCAATGGTCCGAAATGGAAGCTCTTATTTCTTCTCCCGCTGCCTGCGAGGTTCGGTCGGTGATAAAGTTCTTGAATGCACAAAGCATTGCGCCAATTGAAATTCGTCAGCTCTGTCAGGTCTATGGGCCGAACATCATGAGTAAGCAGATGGTGCGTCGCTGGTGTAGGCAGTTTTCCGAAGGTCGTTAAAGTGTCCATGATGAAGAGCGCAGTGGGTGACCATCCCTCATCAATGATGATCTTCTTGAGCTTGTGCGGCAGTGCGTGATGGAGAACCATCGCTTCACGATTACGGAGCTGAGCACCGATTTTCCGCAGATATCGCGATCCTTGTTGCATGAGATTGTCACTAAGCACCTGCTGTTCAAAAAATTGTGTGCCAGGTGGGTGCCGAAAAACCTGACACCCGAACACAAAATTCAACGCTTAGGAGCAGCACTGACATTTCTGCAACGGTATCACGATGACAACGACGAATTCCTCGACAGGATCATCACGGGCGATGAGGCTTGGATTTCGCACATCACCCCAGAAACCAAGCAGCAGTCAATGCATTGGTGCCATAGTGGATCTCCGGTCAAGACGAAATTCAAACAGACGCTGTCGGCACGGAAAGTGATGTGCACGATGTTCTGGGACAGGAAGGGCATTCTGCTCATTGACTTCCTTCCACGTGGTGAAACAGTAAACGCTGACCATTACTGTGAAACACTGCGGAAATTGTGACGTGCCATCCAAACAAGAGGCGTGGAATGCTTACTGCAGGTGTTGTGCTCCTTCATGACAATGCTCGTCCACATATGGCTTGACGCACAGCAGCTGTTTTGATGGAATTTGGCTGGGAGTTGTTTGGTCATCCACCCTACAGCCCTGATCTTGCTCCCAGCGATTTTCACGTTTTCTTGCACCTCAAGAAATTCATGTCTTCCGGTGAGCGTTTTGGCAACGACGAAGAGTTGAAGACGTCAGTCATACGCTGGTTCCATTCACAGGCGGCACAGTTCTACGACAGGGAGATCTATCTAGTACAGAGGGTAGATTATGCACCTACTCCTATGAGGGAGTTTTGCACCATCCCATTAAATAACGACTGCTACGAGATGACAGTAGCACCCGGGACCGAAGGCTTAACGTGCCCTCCGAAGCACGGGGGGTTTCATGATGGAAGAGCTGTTGGGGATAAACGAACCAGAGGCTGTCACCAACCGCTGGAAAACCAGCTATGGTCAATCGGCAAATGGGTCAGACCAAAGTCCCCCAACAGCCGTGCCCGAAATAGCTGTCCCGCCAGCGGTGGCCCTCAAGCCCTGGCCGTCACCCAACCAGCAGCTGGCCGCGCCTGAAGTTGCTGAACTCCATCGATTGGCAAGCCAACCGACGAGACAACCAGGCCACGGCCACCCCCACGACAGGGAGATACAAAAGTTGATCCCACGATACGACAAGTGTCTCAATTCTGGTGGTGGCTATGTTGAAAAATAGCTGAAACATTGCTGTACTTGTTGCCAATAAATATGTTTCTGTAAGTGTGAGTTCTTTTTTTTTTTTTAAATAGGGAAACTTACTTTCTGGATGCGCCTCGTATACCAAGAAAGGACACACGAAACTTCTTGTCCACTTATAATTATTTATATAGCTTGTATGCGCTTTTCAACCATATTGTGGTTATCAGTCAGCAAGAAATGATGACCTTTGTGTGGTTGAAATGCACATCCAAGCTATATACAGGGGGTGCATTTAAATCGTATCAGGCAAATATCTTGGATAAAATGTATTGTACGAAAAAATGTCTAAAATCATAAGTGAATTATTTCGTGGGGGAAATTCATTAGCCAAAGGGTTACCCCCCCCCTTCTTGTGAGGGAGGCTGGGGGGGGGGGGGGGGACTTTGAAATCTTAAATAGGAAGCCCTATTTTTAATGGCATATTCAGATTGTACACAATATTCGAGAAATGTTTTATTCTTAGTGTTTTTTTTTTCAATTGATCCAACCGTTTAGGAGATAGAGACCCTGAAAGTGTGGAACTTTTAAAGTTTTGAACCCAATTTTATCGATGAAGACAAAGAGATAGAGAGTGGGACATTTCTATTCTACTTTTTAATGGTCTTTAAGAATCAGAAGTCAGAATTTCAAAAATCCAATATTTTTCAATACACACAGACTATGCCTCCATAGGACTACTGCCCCCAAGACCTTGCTTGTGCACTAAAAATTTTTTAAGGTGATATGCCCAGTGTTACTTGGTCTGTTTGTTTGATGAAATTTTGCAATATCTGAATTTGAATATGAATAAGAACACATGAAAAATCCTTAGAGTTAATAAAGTAAATATTCACTTTGGAAAAAAAGAATTCTTAAAAATGCTTGCATTTGAATTTCATGTCTGACTGGGTTTGCCTAGGAAAATTCAACATTGCATCCTTAATATTTTAGAATATCAAAGAAAGCTTATGAGTATTGAATTACCCTATTTCTGTCTATAATAAAAAATACTTCATAGATGGATTGAGAGTGTTCAGGAGCTCCTCAACATCCCTCATCAACATGGAACCGTTTCAATAGAGTTGTATTCAGTCTCAGAGCGTGGAATCACATCCTGAATACAACTGTTCATATTGACAGTATCAGTTTTAACAGCAAGGATTGCCCTCTCAATATCCCTTTGAAATATTTATAATTTTCTAATATGGTTAGATGAACATTAGCTAGAATTTCTCTAAATTTTCTCCCATTACTATGATCCTTTTCATAAAAAAATAGTACTGAATATAATAATGACCCTGTCAGTGGCAACCAATCACAAGTAAGCATGGGTGATGCATTACTTTCTCCCGTAACTTTCAGCTTGATTCGCTTGTTTAAATAAGATAGTGTTGGCCGTGATTTTGAATGAAGGCATTTAAAAGTGAAGTTATATTATTGAAAGACATACAAAAGTTCAAAGTGTATTTGTTTCACATTCTCTTCGCTCCTTCATAATTTTGTAATACATCCATGTTTTTTGTCCCTCCCAGCCCGGTTTCTCTGGCGAGTATGCCAGGAGTAACCAGCCAATAAGCAATTCAATCTGATTAGTCCATTTCAGTACCATTCTTTTATGAAAAAGACAGTAGCTCATTAGGGAAAGTACCTTGACTTTTTCAGCAAAAGCTTGAACAGCTGCACGCCCTAGAAGTTGTATTCTCTCATTTGTTTTAGAAAAATTTCTTGCATCTCTCCAAAGATTTTAATAAAAAGACCTTGATTTTTATTTATTTATTTATTTATTTATTTATTACTTTTTATAATTATCTCTCTTAAAACGTAAATCATTAAGTCAAACATCTTAACTAATGAAAAGGACACGCCCTGGCATTGAAAATACTTGATCTTCTTAGTCGAAGCAACAATGTAACCTTCACAGTTTCCATCTTAGATTTTAGCAATGAGTATTTTTTCGTTTGCTCGGAACAATTAAGTTTACATTATGTTTCCCTGGCGCCATCTCTTGAGTAAACAAAAAAACAGAAACTAATACTATTTCATTTCATATACAGGGTGCTTTTGAAAAGGATGTCGTGAGATACCTAGCAATGTTCTGCACCTTAAAATAAACACAAGTTTCCTCATACGTTTTGTCAAAATTGCATTCTTTAGAGGAGTTAAACAGCTCGTGAAGTTTGGTTAAACTTCGCCCATAATGTAAGCGAAAGCGCATGAAAAAAGTAAACACCACCACGTGTTCTATTAATAGGTTTTTGTGAACTACATGTGCACTAATTTGTTGGCCTTAAACTCAACCACTCTCACAGGAAAGCCAAATTATTTATCCACTTGCACATCTTTCCTAAATTGTGGACAAGTTCATTTCTGAGGTCTAGTAATTGCAAATCTTTCAGTGGGCTGTGAGAGTGGATGAGTTTAGAGCCAACACATTAGTGCACAGGTAGTTCGCAAAAACCTATTAATGGAACAGGTGGTGGTGTTTACTTTTTTTTCATGCTCTTTTTTCATGTTTATGTTACATTGCTGTTTACTCCTTTCAGGAATGCAATTTTGACAAAACATAGGAGGAAACTTGTGCAGAACATTGCTAGGTATCTCATAACATCCTTTTTTTCAAAAGCACCCTGTATAGATATACGAGGGGCGATTGATAAATAAGGTCTTCATGGCTGTAACTTTATTTGTTAACCAATTTTCGAAATTCTTTTTGTATCTTATACTCACATTTGTCCTCTATGTAATGCACTATTCACTTTTCGACATAGTCCCCATCCCTTTCCACACATTGCACCAACACGTGACTAGTTGGGTGAACCTGTCGGAGAGGAATTTCGGAGATGTTGTCAACATCAGGATTGAATGGCAGCTTTGGACCCTCTTCTGGAGTACGATAACATCCGTCCGCACATGAGTCACCACACACAAGAGGGGTTGCAGAGCCTACAGTTCAAAGATGAAAAATTGCAGTTTAAAAATGAAAGACTTTGCACATTGCAAGTTTCACCACTTCCCAAAGAAGAAAGAGCCCCTTAAGGGACATGAGTTGGTTCTGATGGCGAGGTAAACGCTGCCATTCAATCCTGGTGTCGACAACAACTCCGGAATTCCTCTCCAACGGGTTCACCCAACTAGTCACGCGTTGGCGCAATGCGTGGAAAGAGATGGGGACTATGTCGAAAAGTGAATAGTGCATTACATACAGGACAAATGTGAGTATAAGATACAAAAAGAATTTTGAAAATCGGTTAACAAATAAAGTTACAGCCATGGAGACCTTATTTATCAATCGCCCCTCGTATTATTTTACCCCCCCCCCTTTGGGCCAATCTAATACTAGGCACATGTAAACCTTACTCTGAACCTAATGAACATATGGTGCAAATATGAGCTCAATCAGATAAGTGGTACAAAAGTTTTTAGAACATTTAGATCTGTACACTGGATTTTTATATATAAAGGTATGGCATATGATATATAGTCAATCGGAAATAATGAGAAAGGAAAGAAAATATAGCTCTTTTTAAATTTACTAAATACTAAAGTTGAGAAAATCAAATTAAATAAAAAAATTGGGGGGTTAAAAAGTGTAGATAAAGGGGTAAAAATAGATGAACTTGGAGTTTCCGCTACTTTCCTATACAGTCTTCAGGGGGATTAATTTCTTGTTCTTACATCATCTTATTTAATCATCCTAGGAATATGCCTTTCTATTGGTATATCTCACAAATAACAACTCATAATGTTGGGAACCATGTAGATAAACAGCATGGTGCTGGGTTATTGCTTTACATTTCTCAGGAAGAAGCACTTTATTAAAAATCAATTTTGAACACTTGGTTTCAAAAATAAGCACTTTTTAAGGTTTTCAAGCCACATACAAACCTTTGTTTTACTGGAAGTGTCATGGTATGGGGTATGTTATATTGGTTCAGTAAAGCATCCTGATATTCCTTGAATATCGGGTTACAACCAAGGAGTATCTGAACACTGCTGCTGATCAAGTCCATCTTGCTATGTTGGACTGTTTCCCTACTTGACAGATCCTTCATGGATAACAATGATGGTCCATCGTGTAAGACTGGTTCAGGACGGTCTAAGCATGACCGTGACTTTCATCATCTACCCTGGCCTCAACAGAGCCCAGATCTTAACCCAATAGAGAATGTTTGGGATTTGTTGAAGAGACATGTCCGTCATCAGCATTCTTTTCTATCAACTTTATAGCAGCTGAAGGTCTCTTTGATGAATGCATGGGCATCAGGTGATCTGAATGCACTGCAGCACTTCGTAGAATCGATGCCTAACCATATACATGAGGTCACTCAGGATAACAGAGGTCATACGCATATTGAATCAATGTTCAAGTTCATTAGCCAGGCAGTGTATCGAAGATAACGGCGTACCAACAAGGTACAAGTTTTGACAGATAGTGTGGCAAAGTTACTCTTTCTTCATTAGGAAGCTGTTGTGTGGAAACATGGCTCTTAATACCTGGTCTCTCAGATCACCTAATTCCATTCACAGCTGACAAAAAAGACAGCTCTGGGCACTGAAAAGTCAGTCAATTTAACCTTTATTGTCTCAGCCTTGGATTTTAACAATCAGTGCTTTATCATTTATTGGAAACAATGAAGGTTGGATTGTTGCTTAGACTACTATGGCCAGGTGACTTTTCAGTATCTATGACTGTCTTTTTTGTCAGCTGCGACTCCATTCCATATGACGTTACCATAATTTTTTTGAATAAATCTAAGATGATCAACCACATGCCTTGCTTGAGCAAAGATGGAATAACTCAAATATTTACATTTACATAAGGGGAAAAAGTTAAATAATACTGAAGATAATGAATAAAAGCATGTTATTAGCTTTAGCAGAAATGAACAAACTGGTACCTGTTTAGAAGCTTACCTCACATCAGTCTCTTTATCTTTCAGAGCTGTAAGTAACTGTTCTATAATGGTTTCTATTTCTTCTGGTATCTCATAGTCTTCATCATCATCTATCCCAGAAATCACAGTAGATGAAATAACATCAGGTTTCATTTCATGTGTTGTTTTGGCTAAATTATCTGCCAGGGATCTCATTCCTCTTTGATAGCGCCACATTGCAATTCGGGGCTTTAGTAAAGTTAACCCTGCAGAAAAGTTAAAGATTTTAAAAAAAACATAGAAATATACCATCTCTCCTGTCTTATGCTTATTTTTTATTATGACAACTCTCTACTTATTAAGTAAATGGATAATTTATAAGAGAAAAGGACGAGACACAACAACCCTGGAATGCAAATAGTTAATAAATACAACTGAGAAATTAAATAATAATTAACAAGCAACAAAATAATAAATATATAAGTATAATCAAAATAAAATTAAAAAATCAAATAAAGAGCTGACGTTTCGGATAGAGCCTATCCTTTATCAAAGCAAAAAAGGATAATTCTCTAAAAGCAATTAGAATATTAGAGAATTATCCTGAAGTAATGAAATTAGTACTAACGGACGGGTTTATATATAGTTTGCATGGGGAATAGTAAGGCGTTATTGGCTGACAAACAAGAGAACAAATGAGATTAATTAGAGGAACTGTTGGGATAGGACAAGACGGAGGACAAATAGGAAATAATAAGGGGGCGGCGAGAAAAATGTAATAGGATGAAACATATGAAAGTGAAAT
>JAHWFO010037800.1:797368-831445 GCA_023313115.1 Rhysida immarginata
TAATCATTGTTAAATGTTTATAAGCAAATATTTTCTATAAGAAGAACGAAGAACCGCACCGTAAAATTCATCTATTGGAAATCCAAACACGTCTAGTGAATATTAAGTGGATTTTGTAATAACTTATTTGATTTTTATTTTTCCTATAATAATTTATTTGGCATTTATATTTGGAAGTATGAAACTAAATAAAAATTATAAAAAAATTAAATTTTTTAATAAATATTTTAAATTTTATTTTGAAGAAATCGTAACATTCTTAATTTTAACTATAAAATGACTTGTAAAGAACTATCATTCAAGAAATGAATATTTATAAAAAATGAGAAAAATAAGAATTTTTATAATAATAATGAATCTATTACCTTTTGACTACATGAATAGTTATAATAATAATTATAAATCCATTATTTAGAATAAAAAAAAAAATCAAGGATGTTATCTGCAGCTCAAAACATTGATAGGGACCCTGACTAATTTTCACTAAAATTAAATCAGAAACAGAAGCACCTCCTTCATCTATTACATGAAATAAATTGCAATAGAGTCAAAATGAAGACAGCGAAGCATTCAGAGCTAACTTCAGTTAACAGGAGAAGAGAATGCTTGAGGGGGGGAGGGACATTCACGCGCTGTGACCGATATACAGATCTAGTAAATTTGAAGGAAATGTAGCTTTTCTTGACTTGCAGATGATCGGCGCCGTTAACAATATTCATTCTATCCCATATTTGCTGCTCGAATCTAAGATAAACTTGTTTAAATCGTTCCATTTCTCCACTACGCGATGGGAATCCGCCATATTGCTTGTTTCGATATTTGAGTTAGTTTAGCATCTGATTCTGTTGGTAGATGGCGGTACAGCTTGCCACTTCCTTTGTAGTGAACGGAAGGCGTACAAGGTTGCACTGTACGTAGCCACTGCGTTAACTTTATACTGGATTCTGAATCTTTAGGGAATGTACGGCATAACGGCAGTGTGTCCTATGTATTGATCACTATTGTAAGCTGAGCACAAAATAATGACATTTTATTGTACAGGCTCAAGGGGTTTAAAATGGGGGTCGATAATATGAAAAAAACAGTACAGAACAGAACAAAGTTTTGCCAGGTAGAGTGCTGCTTGTCTTCTCCTTTTCCATGCTTGCGCACTTTCTCCATGGACAAACTAAAACAAGTTTCATATTATAAACTTTTTTCATTGCACTTTAGGGCATTTTTTTATAAACTAGTACGTACCATATATACTTGTGTATAAGATGACTGCATGTATAAGACCGTCACTGTTTTTGAGGCCAAAAATGCCAAAAATGGATTCTCCCATGTATAAGCCGATGACTAAAATCACTTCTAGACTGATGTTGAAATTAAAAAAGTTTATTGACAAAATTACCATAAATTTATATATTGAAAATGAAAAAAAAAATAATGTAAACGACCCTTCAAAACTCCAAAAAGCATGCTGAATCACATTCAGTTTGAAGCCAGCTGTATAATCCTGTCATTGGCCTAGACGTTTTCTCCACAGTTTATACTCTGTAGTAGCCATTTTGGTTCTTTAAATTTTCATTGGCTCATGGATAAGATGAATTCGATTTTTGAGCCCACTTTTGGGAAGAAAAATTGCTGCGTTATACACCAGTATATACGGTAGTATGTTTATTTCGAATGCCGTAAACATTTGATACAGAAGTTTCAAAATTAATTACAAATTTTGCAGACAGGTGGTGCTGTACGTAGCAATTGACATACTCCAGAATGTGATTGAAAATTTCATTCTTCATTTATGCCATAGCTGTGCTGTGAAAGGTGCACATTTTGAATCGTTTGTGATGTGATTGCAATAGCTGCTTACAAAGGACAGTTTATAGCCTATTTCTCGGACTCCATACTGAAACTATAGTGTGCAGTGCCACCTGTCAGCAACATTTGTAACTAATTTTGAAACTTCTGCTTTCGAAATAAAGATACCACTTGTTTAATTCTTCTATCGATCTCTGTTTCCGAGACATTTACTCTTAAAATCGGGGGGTCCTTTATGTATATCCTTATAAGGTTTGCATGACAAAAGTTTGGCTTGGCTTGCTTAAATTACCTGATTGGCGCATTACTTTTGACAGCGTATATTTAAAGAACAGTATTTTCTTGACTCCCAAGTATGATATGATTCAGATGACATCATAGCTTCCTTCATTCAAGAAATGTTAAAAGACTACTATTGAACACGCGTACAATATTGACTCCCACTCTATTTTGTGTTTCCAACTCTGACTCCATAGTTCTGAATATAATATCTTATGCTCATGTGTTGTATTGAATATATCTTATGCTCATCTTATCCTTTGAAATTTTAACAACTTTCTAATTAGAGATATCTGTGTGTGTGTGCATGCATGGATATGTTGTAACACACATTTTCATTACAGCAATTGACCACCATTTTTAATTTTGCTTTGGTTTTGGCTGGAGAATTAATGCATTATTCCTCATCAAGCTACATTTGGATTCTATATAAAGATAATAGGATTAAGAATTTATAATGAATTTGTCTGAACAAAAATCAGCAGCGATTATGATTTTGACTACGGGGTCGGTTGGATCGGATGATCAGGAAATTACATGATATGAAGTTCGTTAGATTTGGAACTTCGTTACGTGAAACGAAGGGACCACAGATGACGATTAATTATAAATGAATTTAATTTTAAACCGTGGGGTTTCCGCACAGAGCAGCCTACTCTCTTGACCCTTATGCAGCTGAGTGCCATAAATAATACCTTCGATTCTTTTGTAAGCTTTACCACTTGGTAATTTATATGGATTTGATTACAGACACGCATTTTGAATCTGGAGCACCTAAATTCAAGCTGAATCTAATTCGGGGAAAGAAGCGAGTTTGAGAACATTGATGGGAAAAGCAAGACTTAAGTGCCAGAGACATCTGTGTCCTTTTGCCAAGCGTTCATACAAGCCCAGTGGATCCAGTGATTGGCAGTTTTGGTTATCAGGTAGCGTCCCTACTAACACTGACCCTTCTGGTCCCTTACCTTTCTGTACTGTTTACCTCCTGCCCATTAGCTGTTTTTTTGCAACTGAATCTGTTAACGATATGCTGCTCTGTTGTGGTTGAGACATTCAAGATCACGAGAAAGCAGAAATCCATAAACTTCGAGAGCCCATGAATTCTAGACGGAACCTATTAAGTTTATCTTAAACCATGGTATAAGAAAGAAAGGTAGTACGACAATACCACGTGACCATGTGACAATCTTGTTTGTGGTTACTTCTGTTGGTGTGTGGCGGCGCTACATGCAGGGAGGCCAGATTCCCAAGCCACAGAGAATGGAAAGCAATGGACATATTGTGAAACAGACGTCATTTTCAATAACAGTTTAGGTAAGTTTGTTTAATTTCATTAGGTTTTATGTTCATTTTAAAAGTTTTGTATTCAAGCTTTGTCCTGTATAATATAGTATGGTTATAAATGAGATTAATAACATTGAAACATTATAATCATAATCAGAATGAGCACTAATGCATTTCCTCAAACCATTGTTGAGTAGAAATTCAATAATATGGATTTTGTATTCAACAATGGTTTTGAACAAGCACTCATTCTGAATAAGGCTTAATTGTTTCGTTTTACAGTCTGTAATTTTATTAATGGGAATAATATCACCGAATAATATGCACTTATTATAAAGCTTACTTCGTGTTAGCATGTATATTAATTGACACTTCTTAAATGCCACCCTAAGTAAAGAACTTCACACGAAGCACATCAAGTTTTTTTACATGTGCTTTTCAAGTTTATGATACGGACTCAAATCCTCGAAATTAGAATATTTTTCCCATGTCATGTTATGATATTAAGAATATTGTAATGAACCTAGGAGAAAAGAAGGGACAATTGCTGGTGAAAATTGCACGAATGAAAGAGAAAGGGGCTGAGGGTGACGACGACAGAGCAAAATGGTGTGGTGACAGATTATCATAGTTGCCGTCTGTTTATTTTGTGACAGTTATGCTATCTGAATGTAAGCGTCATTTTTTTTTTGTTATTAGAAAAGTCGTACGTAAAATTATTAAGATGGAAACATTTTTATTAATAAGGAAATTATAAAGGAGAATTTAAAAATTTATACGAACAGTGCGATCGGCTGGGGTTTAGAGAGGCTTGCCCCTCAATTATTAGTGGACTATTAAAGGTAAAAGATATGATATAAAACCTTCTCTTTGGGGAAGCCAAAGCCGCCTTTAAAAAAGTCCTGAAAATGGTCCTGGTGCCATCCTATTCTAAATTAAGGAACCTAAAACCAAGGATGCCCAATCAATGCAGTCCCCAAATTAAGCAACTGATCTAATAATTAAAGTAAAGTAATTTTAATAAACTAGTTTAAGAAATGTGTCTTAATAATAATAGTAGCTTTTTTAAACATCCTGTCAGTGAAAGTTTTCTAGTTCAAATTCAAATCAATTTCAAGCTGATTCTCTTACTTAAATTTTAAACTTTTCAGTTTCATTATCAAATTTGAAATTTTTAATAATGTTCAAGACATGTGGAGTTATGATAGTCTTTATCTCTCTGCCCACAGATTACGGCACACCTGAACAGAACCACGGTATCCTTCTTATACCATGCACTCAACAGATCTTCGAAGGTCTCTTTGGAGGAAGCATGGAAAAAAGCAAACTGACTTGTTTGCTCTCAAGCCGACGGCATCCTTAATAACATACACATTATTAAAGTAAAATAAAAATAAAAGCACCTTATTAAGCTCTGGATACTTACTACGCAATTGAAGAGAGGAGGTCAGTCCACTTGTTCACATGAAATAATTATTCTTCACATATGTATACATTTCAGTCACCAAGTACTGTACGAGGTCTGTTCAAAAAATACGTAGACTGACGTCATAAAACAAAATATACTTTATTCAGAAGTTACACATCTGGGTCCCCTTCAAAGTACTCTCCTCCCCGACGCACACACTTATCCCAACGGTGTTTCCCATTTTGGAAACAGTCCTGGAACGCTTCTTTTGTGATGTCCTTCAGCGCCTTCGTCGCATTTGCCTTTATGTCGGGAATCGTCTCAAATCTCCTTCCTTTCAAAGGTCTTTTGAGTTTGGGAAACAAGAAGAAGTCACAAGGAGCGAGGTCAGGTGAGTAGGGTGGGTGAGGAAGAACAGTGATCGAGTGTTTGGCCAAAAACTCTCGGGTTCTGAGGGCTGAAGCGTTGTCGTGATGAAACAACCAGTCACCACTCGTCCACATTTCTGGCCTTTTCCGCCGGATAGCATCCCGCAGACGTTTGAGAACTTCGATGTAGTAAATCTGGTTCTCTGTGGAGCCTTCTAAAATTCCGCCAAATTCTAAAAATCCGCCAAACGAAAAAAACACACTTCACAAACAACCGCGTAGCTAATCAACCAATACTGATATTTGCAATCAAAAAACTGCCTTGTGATCAGCGGATCTGTCAGAAGATGGCGACACCAAGCGATTTTGATTGGGACCAACAGGGCCCGCGCAATTCAAACAGTCTACGTATTTTTTGAACAGACCTCGTATATGGTGGCGTCCATCGATAGACGTGCGTGATTCCTGCTCCTACTTGAAGTGGTTAGCGTTTATCCTCTGCTCTGGATAATTACAATTTATAGTGCACACGTTCCTCTAAGATAAGAACAATCAATTCATTACTTGGATATTTTCTCACGGATACAGTTAGTGTTAATATCATGCCTAAGATGACAAGAACGCCGCCGGTAAAGGCAAGCCCTCTACCCGGTAAAATCAATTGAGCTCGCCCGCCAAGTCTCTTTTGGACGATCAGATTATGATAGCCGTCGAACAAGGTATCAATAATTACTTCTCTATTCTGTCTTCGTTGGATAAAATTGCAGAATTAATTTTTGCTAGATTAAAGGAGAATCTAGACCAATCTCTTTTGAATTTTTCTAAAGAGATTTCTGGAATTATTTCGAAAATTAACGATATTGACTCTCATCTAGCCAGACTAGATTCTGCTATTGAGAACATCAATGCCCGTCTTCCTGATAATGGTTCACCTCCTAACTTTGCCTCTAATCCTTCGTATATTCTTCTTAAAACTCAAATTGATGACCTCGAGCAATATACGAGGCGCCAAAATATCAGGATTTTCTGACTGGAGGAAGAGTCAATGGAGGATATCCAAGCGAAATTTTTTGATCTACTTCAGTCAAAGGTTGATGTCCCATTGACTCCACAGGACATTAAAGCAGTGCATCGTCTTGGTCCTAGAAACTCAGCCAAAATTCAACCAGTTATAATGCAACTTTCTTCAATTTCTGCCAAGGACCTCATAATAAAAAATCATGAAAAACTTGTTGGCACCTCGATAGTCATCGTAGACGATCTAACGCCTACAAGATTCCGCTTACTCTCAGCGGCCAAAACTAAATTTGGCCCACGGAAAGCTTGGTCATATGGTGGGAATGTGATGATGAAAGATTCATCAGGGAAAACTACAATCCTTGAACAGGTGATCTAATTGAATTCGACTCTCACCTTATCTTCTCGTCCTTTGGGACCCTTAGTTATTTTTGTACCCTCTATAAGCATATTTAAGCTCATAATGCAAGTTGAACCACAATTTTAGTATTTACCCTTTTGTAGTTATCTTTTTGTACTTGTCTTTTTGATTAGATAATTTTTAATTGTTAATTTTTGTTAATTTAATTACAATTAATTTATTTAGTAATTATTTATTTCCTTTTGTTGGATGTTCCTTTTTACAACTGTGTCTAGATCTTAATTTTTTTTTCTTTTTTTTTTGGTCCTTCTTTATTAGTATAAGTTCTTTGTCTCTTTGCTCCTATCTTGTTTCTT
This sequence comes from Rhysida immarginata, assembly GCA_023313115.1. Classification (NCBI taxonomy): domain Eukaryota; kingdom Metazoa; phylum Arthropoda; class Chilopoda; order Scolopendromorpha; family Scolopendridae; genus Rhysida; species Rhysida immarginata. The sequence continues at coordinate 804,245 of JAHWFO010037800.1, forward strand.
ATATTTCTTTCCATTAATTTTTGCTACCCATTTCATACCTTCATGGACTCTTTGAAGTTAAATTTTTTATAATTCTCAATTGTTCTAACCCATCTTCTCTTTCTACTTTTAACTCGAATTTATTAAAATTTACTAATCAATTTTCTTCTTCTTCACTATTATTTCTACTTGGTTTAAATATTCGAAACATCAGCGCTAATTTCTCAACTCTCCTGGTAAATTTATCTCACTTAATATGAAGCCACACATTATTTCCTTAATCGAAACATGGTCTAATTCTGATTCGATACTCCTTCCCTTGATGGCTACTCATCTCACTCTTTACATCGTCCGCTGAGAAGAAGAGGTGGAATCACTATTTTTCTGGAAAATTCTTTGCATCATATTTTTTGTTCTTCCCATTCTGAGATATTAACCGATATTGAAATTTTAATAGTTTTGATTAATAACAAATATTATATCATTTCTATATATCGCCCTCCTTCCAGCTCTTTTGCCAATTTTTTTTGGTATTTAAAGTCAACACTATTTGAGTTAAGCTTTTCTTCAAAAAAAATTATTATTCTAGGTGATTTCAATACTGACTTTTCTAAATTTTCTCCCATTGCAGATGCTATTATACAGGGTGATTTAAATCGAATGTAAAATACTTAAAGGGGGTATTATAGAGGTTAAGATGAACACAAAACGTCCTATGAACATGGGTTCAAATATGAACGATAACTGACATATGAACAGAAATAAAAATTCCGCCACCAAGATCAACAAGTAAATAACTCAGATTCTGTAAAGCCTAGATTAATGAAATTTGGAGGAATAACAGAGTACATAAGGCTGTGTATACCTTTAAAATTTGATCGAATTCTAACAAGAAGTTTCCGAGTTACTCATTCAACATCATAACACGTGTTCACTTGTGAGTACTAACTAGCACTTGAAACAATTTTGACTGTGTAACTCGGAAACTTCTCGTTGGAATTCAATCAAATTTTAACGGTATACACAGTCTTATGTACCTTGTTATTCCCCCAAATTGCATTAATCTAGGCTTTACAGAACCTGAGTTATTAACTTGTTGATCTTGGTGGCGGCATTTTTATTTCTGTTCATATCTCAGTTATCGTTCATATTTGAACCCATGTTCATAGGACGTTTTGTGTTTATCTTAACCTCTATAATACCCCCTTTAAGTATTTTACATTCGATGTAAATCACCCTGTAGATTTAACTTCAGGTCTGGGCCTTTCTTTAGCAATTACCTCTTATACTCACTTCTCTAGTGCTCTTATACTTACTTAATTATTGACCAATGCTTCCTTTCTGATACCGATAACATTGTTAGTGGTTCATTAGACTTGGCGATCAGTGACCATTTTCCTATTTTCTCTCTCATTTGGCGTTTCCCCACAGGAAATACACTTTCCGCTTCTGCAACTCAGAGACTGGTCACCCCTATGTGTTTGGCTGTATTCAATTCTTTCATAGAACTTACGGACTTGAATTTAATTCTAGATCAAACTTCTGATATAAATCTGACGTTCGACAGTTTTCTTACGCACGTTTATTATGGCTTCAATCGTTACTTTCCTTTGCTTAGTTCCCACTCTAAAAAAAAACGGATTTAGGCATGCGCAAGCCTTGGATGACTACTTACATTCTATCGTTAGTCTCACATAAAAATTCTCTATATAAAAATTTCCGTCGATCACGGAACCCGAAAACTAAGCAAAACTTCCATTCATTTGCCAATCAATTGCAAACTATAATAAAACGAGCAAAGCGAAGTATTATTTTAACATATTCCATAATATCCTCTAATAAAACTAAATCGCGCACGATAAATAATTTGGTACGCGGTTCTGTATCCTTACCTTCTCCTTTTTCTGATTCTTTTCCTCCTTCTAAATCATCTGTGACGGATTTTCTTGAAGCACTATTACCTGTTTCTAATTGTCATCCTCCTTCCCAGCAAAGTTGTCCTATATTCTTACCTATGAGGCTTTTGTTTCCCCCTGCAACAGAGGATGAAACTTTTCCTATCATTACACAGTTAAAATCTTCGCCTTCTCTCGACTTCTTAGGTATTAGATCTGATGTTTTAATCGATGCCGCCGTAGGTCTTGCTTGTCCCTTAACCCTGCTTTTTAATTGTCAATCTCTCAGGGAAAATTTTCTTTAAGCTTAGTGCATACAAAAATTATTCCAATCTTTAAGAAGTGTGACTCAAAAAGTTTTAATAATACCGCCCGATTTCCATTCTTTCAGGTTTTGCAAAAATATTTGAGAAACTTTTTTATACTAGATTATCTTCATATGTTTTACTAATAATTATCTTTCTGATTTCCAACATGGTTTTGTCCGTAAGCATAGCACTTTATCGGCTTATCACGATCTTTTGGAATACATAACGTCTAATATGGTCCAAAACAAACTGGTTGTTTCTGTGTTTCTTAATTACTTCAAAACTTTAGATTCTATTCCTCACCATCTTTTGCTTAACAAACTCGCCTTTCAATATAATATTCACGGTCCTCCCCTTAACTGGCTAATGGGTTTCTTATCTAATTGTATATACTCTTTAACCATTGGGGATTTCTCCTCCTCAGTTACACGAAACTGCGGAGTGCCTCAGGGCTCCATTCTCTCCCCCTTCTATTTAATTTGTTTATAAATGATCTTTCTTCTTTTTTAGCCCCAACTCCTTCTATTTTCTATGCTGATGATGCAACTATTTCTTATGCAGACACTACATTGCTCGCTATGCAATCTACATTGAATGGGGCATCAGCAAAGCTTTGTCAGTGGAATTCATAAAATCAATTGAAGCTGAACTTGGAAAAGACAATATACGTCATTTTCTCTCAACGGAATTAAGTGTGGTAGGAACGCTAACTTTTGCCTTACTTACAATTCTGCTCCTCTTTGGCCGTCGTCTTCATTTAATACCTTGGAATTCATATTTCTTCACATTTGTCATGGGATACTCATATTAACGCATTGGTTGTTTCTCTTAATCAAAAACTTGGTTTATTTCCACGTCTTCATTTTCTTCCTTCTTCTATACTACTCCTTCTTTTCTTTGCAATGATTCAATCATGTCTTTGCTACGGTATTATTTTTTGGGGAGCCGTATCTAATGGTAAATTATTACGACTCTTTCATATTCAAAAAAGATTTTTACAGCTTTGGTTGAAAATTTGCATCCCTGAATCGGTTTCTCACCTACATGTATTTCATTACTATGGTATTTTAACCATTTATCAATTATATATTAGCAATCTACCGATTTTTACTTACCAGGTAATCTCCCGTCAATTACGTCTCACTTCCCCGCTTTATTTGCAAGTTGGTAGGGAAATACATACTTATGATACTCGTTATTCATTTTCTATAACAGTTCCCCGCTCCTTCTCGAACTACCATGCGCGTAGTACTGTATTGCTATTTCAGCTATTAAGTTATGGTCACAACTACCCCTTGATCTTCGCCTCGCTCCGAGTACATTTGCTTTTCATACTAATTACTTTCAGGGAATTTCAATCTAATTTCTTTTATTAGTCTAACGTTTATTTTAATCTCAATTTTTCTTCCCTTTTTATTTTGTTTTGTCTTCTTTTATTTTCTTCTTTATTTTTTTGTATTTTTTCCTTAACGATTATCTTTTTGTTTTACTCTGGTTTATAAGCACCTTCTGTCCAGGGATCTCCTTGTCGGTTCTTCCGTACTGGCCCTGGATGGATGTTTGTAATTTTAATTGTAATCTTAAATAAATAAATAAATAAATAAATAAATAAATAAATAAAGTAAGTGACCTTGACCTTTTTTAGTATGATAACAGTATTTACAGGGGTATACATGTATATATAATTAAAGGGCCAATCAAAGGGCGAGAAATCATATTAAAGTGTGACTGGGAAAGTAATACTTCAAATGTAATATAAAGAAAATGTATAAAATTTAATATGATTAAAATTACTCCTTTCAATATGTTTAATAAACTTTGTTCTGTAAATCAACATGTGAGTTACTTAATGTCATGACATAGTTTTAATCTTCACTGGAAATTTTTCCTCATGATTAATCAATTGCAATGATTTATAAATTTTAAGTTCATTATGAAATTCCTTAACAATAATGTTAGAATAATACAACACTATTTGAAAGTTAATAAAATTTTTAAAATTATTATTCACTCATTGGCTTCTCATTCATTTTAATGACAAATATTTATAATACAAGAAGTCCTACATGTTTTATCTCAAATGCTATTTTTTTCTTCTAATTGAATTTCTAAAAAAATAAATAAAAGCTTAAATTCAACTATTACTTAAATATACAGAAACAATAAGCAATTCCCTTACAGATATATGAGAAAAACGGCCTCCCTTGCAGCAGCACTCTCTGTGAATTACCTCGCTAACCACGGACAAGATTGTAATCGTCTCCTAACAATGCCACCATTGTTCGTCGGATTACCTTTACTTCTTATACCGTGTCTTAAACTAAAAGTGTTCTGAGATGAAGCGAGAAACTTTTATATCCACGCGTTTAGTTCACTTTACAATTCATTTGTTTAATAATGATAACAACCTTATATTTCTGCGGACAACCCATTTAATTTCCTTGATTGTTGCCTTAGTCTTAATTTAATTTATAGAAGATTTGTTTATTTAGCTTTTGGACAAGAGACTTGTCAAATTTTGGGATAAAGATGATTGATCTGTAATGATAAATGTCCTTTGTTGGTATTGAGTAAAAGGAAAATAAAGAAGGCACTATTTAATGGAGTTCCTAGTTTTGGTTGGGTGATTTCCATAACCTCTGCACAGAATATGTTTAGAAGAGATATTCTTATTATTATTTATTGGTTAAGAGTAAAACCATGTCAAGAATTAATCGAGTATCGAAGGGCTAAACTTAATTTAGAGTAAGACCCGTCTGCTGAGTTAATTGTAACTTTAAACTTTCTGCTTCCTTCAGATTTGGGCGTTATAGAATGTTTGTGTTGGTGACTGCTTAACATAAACTAAATGGAACACACCAAAATTTGACGGCAAACAACTGTGTGGTTTCATAAACAATCATAAGCAATCCTCTCCACAAAGACGTCACAATCAAGAATTTTGCTAGCATTGATGATCAAATTAACAACAATTAAATACAACAATTAACGACGATAACAATGATCAATGCGCATGCGCAGAAGTGGCGATTTTGCTCTTAAAAAAAAAGTGCTTTGCGTTTTAATATATAAGGGTATCGATTCAGGTTCTTTTTGCATTAAAAATTTTTTTTTTTTCGAAATGTTTATGTGGACTTTGTATCTATTGAAGTAAAATGGATATTGAGGAATGCGATGCATTGATTGCTCGACACATTTGTGATGAGCCCCCTTCCCACCTTACTGTAAACCAGCACTTACAACCAAAGTTATCATCGAGGGGTACTTGTCAGCGGTTCGGGGTGGATAATCGAGGGCAGACAGAGGCACACAAACATTTAATTTTAACAAAAATTACCTTTAATGAACCACAGAAATAAACAAACTACGTACAGTAGTGGCCAAAAATTTAGCACAACCAAATGGTTCTAAAAAATATTGCCAATGTTTGAAAAATCAAGGCTCAAAGTTAATTTCACCCCTGCTACAAAATAAATGAGACTGTCTGAAACAAAGTATTTAAAAAAAAATTTTTTTTGGAGGAGACACTATGAAAAGGGGAGCATGTTTCAGAAAATTTAAATAATTGGCTGGACATAAGTTTAGCTCCCTAACGTGTTTGCGACTTAAACATGGGTTCTGCATTGTAAGTTTTTTGTATTTTAATATACACATTGCATAAGCAACAATTTTAATTTCACTTGTACATGCAAAACTTAAAACTAATGAAAAACTCTTTCACCATAACGATTATAGATTGAAAATATACAACCTGATACTGGAAGTACTTTTCGGGAGCAAATGCTTCCATCATTCAGCAGCCCAGGAGCACCTCAAGGAAAGTGAGAGGACACTTTAAGGAGAACAAGTTACCTGTTGGCGTATTTCTTTTGTGCTTTTTAATTAAAATTTCTTAGAGCTGGATACATGGTAGGGGCGAAGAAGCTGAAGATAAAAGCGAAGATTGTTTTATATTTTTTATTTTTTAAATTTTTTCTCTTAGGTTTCGAATTTTCTCTAAAGTTTCATTTTTCTCGTACGTAGATTTTTGCGTTTTAACGCTCGTTTTTGCATTGAAATCTAATAACTCCCCACCAGATAATAATATAGGAAAATAAATAATAAATAATTACGCTTAAAACAGAAAGTTTAAAAGCATAAAGAGTTTCTGTGGCAGTTAACTCTTTATCAAGAACAGATGAAGGTACGCTCTTGCTCTTATTCACTGATCGGACTTTTTATCTCGATGCTCGGGGCTGACTATCAAAAAGTTTTACGAGCGCGCGTGCGGGGCTGAACGGTCACGAGAGCGCTTGAGAGGTGTTAGAAACACCAGTATTTTATTATATATTAATAATAATAATAATAATAATAATAATAATAATAATATAAGCAAGAGCATGGTGGAGTATATCTTCCCCTCCATCGGAGGAGGAGAAAGCAGCTTTTAAAGTTTAAACTAACAGCCAAGATTGAAAAGGCCTAAGAGCAATCGGGCAGGCAGGACTCGACGAAAAATGTATTCGGCACTGGAGGAAATGTATGCAGAAATATATTATATGTGAGAAATTAAAAACTTTTCTCCACTGAAATGCGTATTACTTTTATTGAAGCATATAAGAAAACTGTTTTTAGATTACCGATTGCATGTGTGGTGATGGGGGGAAGGGGATGCGGCATATCGGCCGCCGCGGCGCTACTGTCGGAGATTTTACATTTATGTTAAATTTTTGCTGCTGCGGCGTTACAGCCGAAAATTACGGTACTTCATCTAATTTATTTAATTGGTGGCATTGGGTTTTACTTTGTTTTCGGAATAACTCTTATAAGTTTTTTATTTATCTATGAAAAATACTTTAATCCGAATTAACAAATAAATGAATAATATATTTTAATTAAAAAGAAAATATCCAAAAGTGTTTATTATTCAAATAACAATTCTTGAAAATGAGCTGTTGAGGCCATTGCAAACGATTCACATATCATACATGTAAGTCATAAATAGAAAATATAAATTTTTTTTTTAAATGGAACTCATGCCCAATCAAAAACACTTCATATAGTTTGTCCGTTTCCTGTGCGGGAGAAGCAGGCAAACACAAAAAACTATAATTAAAATAAATACAGGAAATATCCGCATGCTTTCAGAAACAAAATATCAGCTAATAGTTTCTTGAGTAGATGAGACAAATAGATGAATACATTGATAAACAATATAAATATAGACACTCTTTGTACCAGTATACTCAAATTTGCTCACGGCAAATAAATGTGTAATTCAATACACCATAAATAAAATGACTGATTTATCCCTTCTCATACAAAGAGCAAGAGATTTCAAACACGTCAATAAGAAGTATTATTGATGCATTAGCATCTTAAATACAACGTACATCTTGTAATATGAAATCAATGTATCACCAATGATCCTAAATGATACTTACTGCATCACTATAAATGCTTAACAGTACAAATAGCAAAATGATGAATGCATAAGCATTTTAAAGATGAGTGCTTGCTCACCACATAGACAACGCATGCCTATTACAACCATGTATTATAAAAAATATGGTTACAAACATGCCTATTTCTTTTTAAATACATAGACATCATGCGTCTATTAAATCCTTGTATTTAAAAAGAAATACATATTAATAAAACTGAAATAAAACATTAAAAGGACTAATGAATACGTGGGTATGCAAACATTACCATAAATAGTGAAAGACAAGAGAACGGTGCTGGAAATGGATGCCTCCTGCTAAGAAATAGAATAAATGGAACAAATGTAAATATACAGAAAAAATGTAACTGTAAAAATTTGACAACTACAGCGACAGCAAAATAAGAAAAAGAATAGTTACACATAAATCTGAATATAACAGAATACAAACAGGACGATCCTCAGGAAGAAAAAAGAAATGCAAATAGTTTTCAGGAAATAAAAGGCTTCAAGTACAAAAGTTCTTTCATCCAAAAACAAGTTGTATAAAATTGCATCATCCAGTCCCAAAGAACACAGGATGTGGGAAATTGACGGAAGTGAAACATGTAATTTCGACATCTAATTGTCAAAACTGTGTCAGACGTGAACTGTGGCGATCCGTGGTAACGAAACGCGAGCTGGGTAACAAAGCCAAGTTCTCTGTCTTCAAATCTATGTTTGTCCCCATTCTCATCTATGGTCATGAGGCTTGGGTAATGACCGAAAGAGTGCGATCGTGGGTACAAGCTGCCGAAATGAGATTTCTGAGAGGTGTGGCAGATGTTACCCTACTAGATAGAGTGTACAGCAGCACAATAGGGGAATCTTTAGGTGTTGAGCCGCTACTTCTCCGCATTGAGAGATCTCAGTTGCACTGGTATGGCCACGTGATACGGATGCCGCAAACTAAGTCTTCCTAGGCAGTTGTTATTTTCTAAGCTGGTAGGTAAGAGACCAAGGGGTCGGCCTAGAATCAGGTGGCTAGACTACATGGAGAATCTGGGTTCGAGTCGCTTGGATATTACCAGGGAGGGCATGCGCCTGATGGCGGAAGATAGCGATCGCTGGAGATCCTCCATAGGGCTGCTGCCCCCGCGACCCTAATGGATAAGCGGGTTTGAAAAGTAAGTAAGTAAGTAAATTGTCAAAACAGAAAAATTATCAGGGCAAAATCCAATACAATGGCTATGTCCTGATGAAAACCAAAGCTGAGGACTAAGACTGGAAGAGGTCATCGCTGCTTGCTGTTGGCTGCAGAAGTGAAAATCACTGTTTTCGAATTATCCTCTGCTCCTTGATAACCATGGCTAGGTGCGTGGCCACCACGTCCAACAATGTGTGAAGGAAACAATAGAATTACACTTTGACAATGTTTCACAAAATAAAACAGAATTTCAAGATAATATTCACTAATATTATATTTCAAATAAATTAAACATGTGATGAAAGGGATTTATTTATATAACAGCTTGAACATCACAGATTAACTATTACAACAATCAACAGGTTGCAGATGTCTTTCTCTGAAAACAAATGCTGTGAATCTCAGCATCCATTCCCAGAAAAACATCGGCAACAATCAAGCAGCCAGCATTGTTATCAACAATTTTCAGGAGCAACAATATGCACACCAGCTGACTGGCAAGTAATTAAACAAGATAGCAAAGTTAATTATACATGGCGTTTCAAAATTATGTACAATAAATTTAGTGACATATTCTTCAGGTCAAAAGAAGACGAAAATGTTCTATAGCACTTTGTCTGGAAACGATTTGTTTGCGAGTAATCCAATATCATACAGTAGGGAAGCACGGTAGTTAGCGGACGATATTTTAGCAGTTCCAGCGTTTCGACCCAACACTAGGTTGAGTGGTTTGTTCCATTTAAACCTACTTTAGGGTTGTTCCATTAGTTGTGTACGGTTGTTTTCATTACTGTAGTTTCACTACTGTACATCCACTAGGAATATCAATTTCAGAACGTTTGCGTGCTTTGACATACGCATTACGATTTACGTAAAAAAAAGTCATGTACACGTATTCCAGTGCAGAATACACTGACATGCACCTAATGTATGGTCTTGCGGACGGAAATGCTGTGGAAGCAAGAAGACTCTACCAAGAACGCTTTCCGAATAGACGTTTGCCAAATAACCGAACATTTGTATCTGTCGACAGACATTTGAGGGAGCGTGGTTCCTTTGGCCGTCAAACAGGACAAAGGCGGCCTGTAGCACATTCTCCGGATGAGGAGGATGTGATAATTGACATCATACATGATGAACTACAGACAAGCACCCGTCGTATTTCTTCCATGGTACACATTCCGCACTCATCTGTTTAGCGCATTCTTCACCGTCAGCTTTTGCATCCATACCACCTGCAACTGGTTCAGGCACTGAACCAACGGACTATCCACACCGACAACGATTTTGCCAATGGATACAACGTCGTCATGCTGCAGACCCTAGTTGTCTCAGCCAGATACTTTTCACGGACGAAGCAACCTTCACCCGGACAGGAATCGTAAATTCTCACAACCAGCACCATTGAGCAGATGCTAACCCGCATGTTACCAGAGCTCGAGTGCATCAAGAGCGTTTCTCCGTGAACATTTGGTGTGGAATTGTCGGAAATAACTTAATTGGCCTTTATGTGTTGCTGCCACGATTGACTGGGCGAACGTATCTTTTGTTTCTGCAGAATGCATTGCCAGAATTACTGGAAGATGTTCCTCTTTTGATAAGATTTAACATGTGGTTCATGCATGATGGTGCTCCAGCACATTTCAGCCATGTTGTGCGAGCACACCTTAATGCTGCATACACGAATCGGTGGATAGGTCGAGGTGGACCGGTAGCCTGGCCTGCAAGATCACCCGACCTTGGACTTTTTTCTGTGGGGTCATGTGAAAACGATCGTCTACAGCACAGAAGTTCCTAACATTATGGATCTGCGACAACGAATTGAAAATGCATGCCAAACCGTTCGTAATGCTGGCGACGAACTCTTCCATGACATCAGATGGTCGCTCATGCAACGAGCCGAAGCGTGCGTTAGAGCTGGTGGCGGGCACTTTGAACAATTCCTGTAATTTGGAGCCACGGGTTTAGTTGGCTGTATCGCATAAATAAATCGTTTCCAGACAAAGTGCTATAGAACATTTTCGTCTTCTTTTTTGACCTGAAGAATATGTCACTAAATTTATTGTACATAATTTTGAAACACCCTGTAGAAACTATATTTATAAAAAAAAAAAAAAAAAAATCACTAAAGTAACCTTAATACTACATTTAACTATAGTAGTGAGTGTTCTGTTTTTAGACAGGTCCAGTATATACTAGGGAAGAGAGAGTAATGCAGTTGTTTCCCATTGTCTTCCACATTTAATGACCTCTGTAAGATGGTAGCAGCAGCAGGGACCGACGGCTTTACGTGCCCTCTGAAGCACGGGGAGGGGGGGGGGGGGATAAAGATCGCATGCCACTGATGGTCACCCATCCAGGGACTAGCCATGCCTGGTGTTGCTTAATTTCACAGAGCTGGCTTGCTTTGCGAAAGCCTCCTAGGCCACGGCCTCCCATTTAACTATAACAAACAAATTACCCTGAATAAAAATATGACACTGCCATGACATGGCAAAATATAAACTATTTCTGTGATTTCCTGCTTTTCCCTATAGAGGACCATTTTCACTCTACTGTATAACAGGAGAGAGCAGACACAAGAACAATAAAAGGGAGAATTAAGCAAGCTATATCTTTCTTCTTGTAGGCAAAGTTTAGACATAGTCCTTGTTAGTGTTTGATGGTTTCTGTCATTCATTTTGGATTTTAGCCATTGTTCTTTTTTTGCAGCGCAGTCTTGTCATTGTTATGTATAGTCATAATTCTGTAGGATGGTATTCTTACAACACCAATGATAACTCATTTGCCAACTTTTTGTCCTGATTGCTGCTGCAAACAATTAATTTGTACAATTATTTTTAAAAAATGATAACTCCATTTTAATTCAAAAAAAAAAAAAAAATAGAAATAAAATAAATATTAAAAACAGTTAAAAAAGTCACCCGATATGGAGAAATACAAATATTGAAGAAGACGAAACACAGATGAAACGAGGTCTTGTGGAGCTGATATAGATGAAACAGATGAAAAGAAGGTCTTGTGAAGAAATATTACAGGAAAACACAAAAGAAACACAGTGAACAGGAGAAGAAAATCTAGATGAAAGTCTGATGATCAGTAGCATGTTGATAATAAAATTTGAATGAATAAAAAATAACGTTTTCTGGATTTTTATCCCATCTTCAGTTTGCAAACTTTTGAATGAAATTTCAGTTAAAACAATATAATTGAAGACTTTTTAACTGTTTTTAATATTTATTTTATTTCTATTTTTTTTTTTTGAATTAAAATGGAGTTATCATTTTTTAAAATTAATTATACAGAATTCAACTCCTACTCTTATATAATTAATTTGTACCATGTAACCTAGACATAATAGGCAAAGATGTTATCACAAAGGTTTATTACAACTGGTGTCATTCTATTTAGCTGATACATATATACCTCAACCCCTATAATATTGATTTTACATTATTTTGATCAACTTCTACATGTGCTTCCTTGAACGCGATGAATATGGTGTAAATAAGCAATTTTTGCTAATACATTGAGACTTGGAATTTTATCACTGTCACCTTCCAAAAGAGCATAATGTTTTTCTAGTTGTGCACAACAGCTGTTCATTTTGACTCTATAGATGAAGTCCAGTCAGTCTTATAATGTTTGATAGGAAACAGATTTATTTGACAAGTTTTTAAAATGCTGTTTCAGCTGAATTTGATGATTATATCCACACTTCTATCTTTATACAGTAGAACCTCTTTAATTTGAAGCTCAAGGGAACAGCCATTTCATTCGAATTATAGAAGTTTTGATTTCACAGTTTTCGAATTATAGAGGTTAAATAAATTAAATTCGAATTATAGAGGTTAAAAACTAACGTTTATTGGTAAAACACATTTATTGAAAGCAATGGAACACCGGAAATGCGTCTTTTTTTTGTTTCCACATGTTTTTTTTTTGCGGCCGCCGCTCTTCAGATTTTTGTTCTTACGAGTTTCTTACAACCAATCACTTTTCGAATTGTAGAGTTTTAAGAGACAGCAGTGTGAATTATAGAGGTAAGAGGTTGGCTTTGAATCGTAGGGGAGTCCGGATTTATGAAATAAAAGTCAGACTAGATCTCCCCAAAACTTTGAAGTAAATTCTTAATTTTTTTCGAATAATGGAGTTTTTTTTTTGAAGGGAAGAAAAAAAAATTCGATTTGTAGAGGTTTTCAAATTAAAGAGGTTCGAATTAGCGAGATTCTACTGTATAGAGTGTGTAGGATGTTTGAGGACACAATGCTGACAGTAGAACAAAACAAATATAAGTATTTTATTCATACAAAATTAGGTACACAGACGTAGGAAGGGTTAGAGAACAACTTTATTCGATGTAACCACTGTTAGCCGCTTTCTTTAATGCGAGACTGGAAGTGTTGACATGCTTGAATTAAATGGACCTTCTGGATGTCGACCATTATCCCGCTAATGGCGGCCTTGACGGAACCATTGGTATTATGGGAATGTTGATTAGCTTCCCATGCCACATGTAAAAGTCCAGGGGATTGAGATCTGGAGAGTTGGGTGTATACAAATTTGGGATGATGTGATCATGATGATGGGTTGCCTTCCATTCTTGTGTCGTCACAGCTTTATGTGCAGGTGCAGAGTTTTGTTGAAAGACATATGGCCTGCCATTGCGATCACCGTCTCTCCAGGATTTCACAACTGTTTGCAACACCGCAATGTAGCCAGCAGCATTCACACGAAGACCCTGTGGAAAGATGTGGGGTTGCATGACATTTGCTTCTCACCACCCCAAAACCATCACATTAGCAGGAAACTTGGTGTGCATAACATGTAAGATATCCAAGGGATCCACATAAAACCATTTCTCATTTTGCTAGATCACCTCTTCGTGGGGAAAAAAAAACAAAAAACAAAAAACGGAGCATACCAGGTTCTTCCAGATGTTTGACCTTGTTTAATAACTGCTCAAAGCAGTCGTTGTTCTTGTGTTTTGCCAACATGAACTGCCCTTTCCTCAGAACATATGACTTATAACAAAAGTCCTCATGCACCTCAGTGTTTGTGCCCTTGGGAACCTGGAGATCTCCAGCAGTGGTTGGATGGACATTCTTGGGTTCACATTGATAATGTTTTGCACCTATTGTACAAATTGTGGTGTTCTGATAAGTTTAAACGTTATATGTGCTTTTTGCACTTAGCTACAGGTGAAACATGTCCACCTGTGGTTTCCAACTCTTTCTGAACTTTGTTCATAAACAATCTGGTAACTTTCAAAAATGTTGCAATTTCAACATTGCTATGCTGTGCATGTAGTGCAATGATCACGACATGTCTTGTCATTACTTGCCCTAGTTTATAGTCCGCTATTGATGCTCTGTAAAGATGAAAGTATGCACTGCAGGCACTCGATCACATGTCCTCAAATATTTATGCACCCTGTATTTTTATATTAATATGTTTTGTTCATTATTGACCTGGAACAAATATTTGTTTCAGTTTTGAAATTAGAAAAAGGCAAAATCCATCACTTATTTTCTGAAGCATTGTCCATCTTGTCAGCACACTTTTACTAGCATTCTGGAAGCTTCCTCATCCCAGTTTCATCAAAGAGTTTCTTCTGATGTCTGAACTATGTTAAGTCCTCACCTTCTCATCTGGTCTGAACTTCTTCCCAAAAATTCTATCAATGGTATCACATGGAGGCATCTCGGGACTATAGGGCCAGTTTAACAGTATGGGGAATGCTAGTGTCTTACATTAGCACTACCGAGGAGTTCTGGTTACTTCTTTCTCTATGGGCTGTAGAGAGTTCTTCAAAAGATCACTGTAATGAAGGCATTTATAGTTCGACAATCCTCCAAGAAATCAATAGAATAACCACATTAAAATCCCAAAATATGGTAGCCATTATCTTATTAATTGATAGGGTGACTTTGAATTTTTTTGTCCCCCCCCCCCCCCCTTCATGCCTTGCTTTCTGGAATCTGGTAATAGCACTGTGTCTCGTTAATGTTATCAGTCACCTGGAAATGTTGTTTTCTTCCTTGAGATGTTGTTGCAGCAACATGCTTGAAATTTGCCACCTAAATGGTTTTTTGTGCTTTAAATAGATGTGTAGGCCTTATGGCACAGATAACGGTGAATTGAAGCTTATCATGGTTGACATGGTTGTTTTTCTTTTTTACTGTCAGTGCTTCCACGCTGCAAACAGTGCCTAGTGGGAGAATTTGCCTAACATATCGGAGACTCCTTGCATCATGGTAAACAGGCGTATTATGGTGGTTGGGCAACATTTAATGATCGTGTTTTTGTTGCCTGACTGTGGCTTATTGTTAAAGTTGTTTACAGGAATGATGAAAGAAAGGCTGCTACAGACCTTTATGTGTATAGGTAACTGAAATCATTTTGGAAGGATGGTTCTTAACACCATGTACCTTACAAAGAATAGTTCATCGGTTCAAGAAGACTGGAAATTTACACTTCGTTACTTAGTAGTGACACATCTTCCCCTAACAATCATCTTTGAACTAAGTTTTTATTATACCACTTATTACCTATGATCTGAAATTCTTACCCTTTAATTTCCTCTCCAGCATGCTTTGAATAGAAATACTTTATTTTGAGTCACACTGGACAACTAAATGTATTTAATTAATAGCCCTTTTTTCTTTTCTCTTTTAGTATTTTTATAAAAAAAAAAATCTTTTGGAATATATATATTTCATAGGATTATAAGGGTCGTACAAATGAAAACGAAAATTTGTGTGGGGAAAAAAAGACGACGTGTAGAATAGTAAGTTTTTGTTTTCAACAATTGCGATACCCCACGTGCAAATTGAACAGTAGGTTGCAAGTGTTGCATCACGTGAGAAAGAATGATAGTCGCGCTTCGAAGCTCTGTGAGTGATCGCTTCATCCAAACAACAAAATGGAATCAACAAAACAGGAACACAGAGCAGTAATTCGTTTTTTGACATGTGAAGAAGTTTCAGTTTCTGAAATTCATCGTCGTATGCAGAACATTTATGAAAATGACTGCCTAATCTTCACTCATGTTTGAGCATGGAGCAAGAGTTTTCGGAGGGACGGTCATCATTGCAAGATGATCAACGACCTGGACAAGCAAACCGTGCCATCACGGATGATTCCAAAGCCAAAATTGACGCTGTCTTAAAGGAAAACAGAAGAGTGACAATCGATGTCGTAGTTGCTAAAACTGGCTTTAGTTGTGGAACTGTTCACTCCATTATCAGGAACCATCTGCACTACTGAAAAATCTGTGCACAATAGGTCCCGCATCATTTGACATCAGAACAAATTGGAGTTCGAATGGCCATGTCCATGCAACATTTGACTCGCTATGAACAGGAAGGAAAGAGTTTTCTCGACAGGATCGTTACAGGGGATGAAACTTGGTGCTTTCATTTCCAGCCCGAAAGCAAACGTCAAAGTCTTCAATTGAAGTATTATGGGTCACCACCCCCGAAAAAATCAAAAGCAATCGCAAACGCAGCTCACCCGATACCTTCTTCACTATGTGTACCAGTGAATTCCAAGCGCTTGTGCTCTGTTCTATGACCCCAGTCCTATAATATTGATGTATGAGTTCCGTGTTTATTGGGAAGGTGATGTTGACCGTGTTTTTTGATCGCAAAGGCCCGATTTTACTGGACTTACTTGAAAAAGGCACCACAATTAACGCAGCACGATATGGGGAAAAATTGAAGGCACTGAGTGCGGCCATCAAAAGTAAGTGTCCTGGACTTCTTACGGAAGGAGTGCTTCTTCTCCACGACAACGCACGTCCTCACACCTCGAAAGCAATGGTAGACCTCATCAAAAAGTTCAACTGCGAAGCAATGCAGCATGCACCTTATAGCCCTGACTTATCCCCATGTGACTTTCACGTGTTTGGGGTTCTCAAGAAACATTTGAAAGGGCGCAGGTTTCAGTTGGACGATGAAGTGAAGGAAGACGTTTTGGAATGGTTCTACATGCAACCGAAAGACTTCTTCCATAAAGGAATTACACACCTTGTTACACAGTGGGATAAATGCCTTAACACATTTGGAGAGTATTTTTAAATTCCTTGTATACACTTTGGATACAATAAATAATTTCCATATGTACGACCCTTATATACAGGGTGTAACTAAAGATGTGTTACAAACTTTGGGGAATGATAGAACTGGTCAAAATGAGCATTTTTTGTTCTATGAACATTGGTCCACAACTGCATCGTTTAAGAGTTATAGCCACTGTTCAAAATGACGTCTTCAGCATCAATGCAGGCTTATGACACACCCCTTTCTGAATTATGGTATGGTCATGTAAATTTTTAAAATAACATGACCACACCATCACATTACCATGCAAGCAGATCCTGCACACTAAAAAATCTAACGTGTGTGATCGCATCCAAATATGGACTACACCTTTAACGAGTGCACTGACATGTTGTTAGTGTACGGTGCTGCAGACGGTAATGGAAGGGCTGCTTGTCCTCTGTACAGACGGCAGTTTCCACAACGTCGTCAGCCAGCTCACACAATGTTTGCTCGGCTTGTGCGACGTCTACGAGCAACAGGAAGTGTAGCTGTGATGCGTGGAGAGCATGGTCGCGCTCGCACCCGTCGTACCGCTCAATTCGAAGAAGCTGTGCTTCGTAGAGTTCACGAAAGACCAACATGTAGCACCCGTGCGCTTGCACACATCATGAACACAGATCACATGTCTGTTTGGCGAGTTCTGCATGACCAACTGTTTCGTATGCAACGAGTGCAAGCATTTGGAGCTGCTGACTTTGCACCACGTATGGCATTCTGCAGATGGTTTCTTGCACGTTGTAGAGTGGAACCAGCATTCCCACAGCAGGTGCTGTTCACTGATGAAGCAACCTTCACCAGGGAAGGCATTTTCAACCACCAGGATATCCATGTTTGGGACCGTATCAACCCACATGCCATTTCGACAAGGCGCTTCCAGCAACGATTTTCTGTCAACGTGTGGGCTGGTATTGTTGGCAATCGCCTCATTGGGCCGTACATTCTCCCAGCTCGTATGAATGCACAAACCTACCTCGTCTTTCTTCAGGAGGTGCTGCCTGAACTGTTGGATGACATACCTCTTAACATCCGTCAAGTAATGTGGTTCCAACATGATGGTGCACCTCCACATTTCTCACAGCATGTCCGGGCCTTCCTCACTGATACGTTTGGCGATCGTTGGATTGGACGGGGTGGTCCAGTTACCTGGCCGCCACGATCACCAGACCTAACACCATTGGATTTCTTTGTGTGGGGCCACCTAAAGTCCCTGATCTACGAAACAATGGTTAATTCAGTGGAGGACAACATCAGACAACATCAGGGACTCCTAGCAGATGCTGCAACGGGTGTCTTGCAACGTACAGCGACGAATGCAAGCCTGCATTGACGCTGAAGGGCGTCATTTTGAACAGTTGCTATAACTCTTAAACAATGCAGTTGTGGACCAATCTTCATAGAACAAAAAATGCTTATTTTGACCAGTTCTATCATTCCCCAAAGTTTGTAACACACCTTTAGTTACACCCTGTATACAGGGTGTAACAGTCAAAGTGTTACAAACTTATAGTACATATACAAGTGATCATAATAAGCATATTATGTCCTATAAACATTAGTTCGGAAATGCATAACTGATGAGTTACAGAACTGGACGTGGCTCATTCGCAGTGCTCACCATCTAACCCTGTTACCCACTCCACCTGTGAACGAATGGTCTCTACCAACGTGAACAATCGTGTACTTTAACTAGAGCATGCAAATTATCTTTCTTCAAGAAGTATTGCCAGACTTGTTGGATGATGTATCTCTGGATACCCGTCGCAACATGTGGCTTAATCATGATGGTGTGTCACCCCATTTCGCGCACGTTATCCGGGACTATCTTGGTGAAACAGTTGGTGAACGATGGATTGGACGAGGGGGTCCAGTGGCATGCCACCAAGGTCACTGGATTTAAACCCACTGGACTTCTTTTTGTGGGGATATTTAAAGAGCATCGTTTATGAAGCCCCAATGGAGTCAGAAACAAATCTTGTAGCATGGCTGGTGGCAGCCGCTGAAGACAATAAAAGACACTCATGTGCTACTCGACAGAGTGTACAACGACTTACACCACAAATGCCATACGTGCATTGCGGTTGGAGGCCGTCAATTTGAACAGCTACTTTAACTGCAGTGGAGGCTGCATGTGTTCAGTTCTGTAACTCGTCAGTTATGCATTTCCGGACTAATGTTTATAGGACATAAAATGCTTATTATGATCACTTGTATACGTACTATAAGTTTGTAACACTTTGACTGTTACATCCTATATACAGGGTGAATACAAAAGTCTGAACCCCCCTTTTATTTTTTGAACCGAAGCAGATATGTCAATTTTGATGAATCCAATGAATAGGAAGTTGTGGGTGGCCTATCCCATGGTGCACTTTTCAACATCCCAAATATGCAAATTAGGACATATTCAAAATTTATCTCAAAAACCATAAGGGATAGAGAAAAAACCCAATTGCAAACTTGTTCAGTATAAAAAAACAAACAAAACAAAAAAAAATCATCCAAATCGGACGAACCAATCACCCACAATCACGTGGTGAACTTTTTGTAGCTTACAAACAGTCACACTGCGCAAGGAAAACTGAATGTTGATATTTCCACCATGTAAAGCATGCAAATCAAAAAATTAACAGATTACCATACTCACATTCACTTTCATGCAGAAAAGCAAATAAAAGGCATGTTTCAGCACACAGAAGACAGAACAATTTCAGGATGGCAAGCTACACTGTTCCGGTAATGGTCAACATGATCTTCTGCTTCGGAGAGGCAAGGAGAAACCTACGTGCTGCAGTTAAATTGTATCGAGACAGATACCCTAACGAACGCCATCCATCTCGTCAAACAATGCGTCACATTATTCAAAGATTCGAGGCTACAGGGAATGTTAATGCAGAACGAGGACGACCAAGGGCACAAGGCAACGAGGATACAACAACACTACTAGCTCTGGCTGCAGTTGCTGCAAATCCCCACACAAGCAGCAGAGCAATTGCTGCAGATGTTGGGTGCATCAGAGAACTGTTCTCAATATTCTACATGCACATCATTTTCACCCATACCATATTCATTGTTACCAGGAGTTACTGCCATTGGATTATGTTGCTAGGGCCGCATTTTGCAACTGGTTACTTACCTGCCTGGATGACAATCCAAACTTCATTCATGAAGTGTTGTGGACAGATGAAGCCCAGTTCACCAGGGATGGAGTTATCAACCATCATCATTGGGCAGACGAAAACCCACGATGTCTGCGAGAAGCAACTCATCAAGTGAACTGGAGAATCAATGTGTGGTGTGGATTGTACAATGACAATGTGGTTGGACTGTATTTTTATGATGGAACACTGACTGCAGAACGCTACCGGGCTGAAATTCTCAACGTGGTAGTCACAGACTTCATTGACAATTTGCCATTGGCCTCGTATCAGCGCACATGGTTTCAGCATGATGGAGCTCCTCCACATTACGGGTTGGTCGTTCGCGAGCGTCTAAGTGAGATGTTTGGACAACAATGGATTGGCCAAGGAGGACCAGTTCGTTGGCCACCCGCTCCCCTGATTTTACACCACTTGACTTTTTCTTGTAGGGATACCTGAAGGACAAGGTTTATGCTACACAGCCCGCCTCACTGGAGGATCTGGTTCAACGAATCCAGGAAGCGTGCCGAGGAGTGACACCAGCCATGCTTGCCGATGTTTTGGCCTCAGTTAGGTTCCGTGCCCAATTGTGTTATGGTGCCCACGGCCATCACATCGAGCATTTTGTTGATTAACTTTTTTTTTAAACTGTTTGAAGTAACTTGTTTGTGCAGTGTGACTGCTTGTAGGCTACAAACAGTTCACCACGTGATTGTGGGTGATTGGTTGGTCCGATTTGGATGATTTTTTTTTTTTGTTTTGTTTTGTTTGTTTTTTTTATGCTGAACAAGTTTGCAATTGGGTTTTTTCCTCTATCCCTTACGGTTTTTGAGATAAATTTTGAACGTGTCCTAATTTGCATATTTGGGATGATGAAAAGTGCCCCATGGGATAGGCCACCCACAACTTCCTATTCATTGGACTCATCAAAATTGACATATCTGCTTCGGTTCAAAAAATAAAAGGGGGTTTCAAGACTTTTGTATTCACCCTGTATAGGGTGCCCCAATATCCTGGTCTCACAGGGAATATTGAAATGTTGCAGATCTAATACACATAGTTGAATAAGTATACCGTAATATATAGCGATTTATAGCCTTTGCTCCAGGTAGAAAAAACATTACGGCAACAAACGTTTAATATGATGCCCTTCCTGAGCCTTGCCGGTACTGATACGAGCATGAAAAGCTCTTTTTACAATTCATAACATTGAATTATGTCTTCTAGAT
The DNA here is from genome assembly GCA_023313115.1 of Rhysida immarginata. Classification (NCBI taxonomy): domain Eukaryota; kingdom Metazoa; phylum Arthropoda; class Chilopoda; order Scolopendromorpha; family Scolopendridae; genus Rhysida; species Rhysida immarginata. The sequence goes on from JAHWFO010037800.1 coordinate 825,506, forward strand.
CTGCAATGGCATGTAGACGTGTTCTGTACACAACAAACCTTAGGTGTGAGGTTTGGAGACCGTGGGCATGGCCTCTCTGCTTCTGATTCAGTCTTCTAGAAGCATCTGAAGATTAGAACCACAGGTCCAGGTTTCTGTTTCTATGAATGATAACAGTGAAATTTCTTACATGTTTCCTGTTCGAAGAGCCAAGGAATGCAGCATTACAATTTCGGCTTTCTCTTGCGTTGTGTAGTTTCAACCTGTGGCCTCCATTTTATCTGCATTCGTTTACCTGCACAACACAAAATTAATTCGCTTGTTCAGTTATTCTAATGTTCCTACAAAAAACAAAGGCTATAATATAGCTATATTATACTTATTCAATAGTTGTATTTTACATCTGTAACATTACCATATACACTAGAGAAGGTCATTCACACAATGAAAACGATATTAAATCACTTTTATGTGCATGCAAATTTGTCTGCGTGAACAGCAATTATGGGTAAGAAATATCTAGTACATAAGCACGAGTTGGTGGGATTATTATTAAGTAGCGGAAGAATGGAGCTACTTATTGTTTTCACAATGTCCGTCTGTCTGTCCGTCCGTCCGTCCGTCCCCTTCATAATTTCCGCATTTTTTGAGGTAGAAGGTTGAAATTCGGAATGTAGGTTATTATGGGCATGTGCACCTTCACTATTTAGTTTGGTTTTGATTGGCTTACTGGGTTCGGAGTTTCGGGGGAGGAAATTAGAGGGGACCAAAAGGTCTACGCGTATTTATGCATATTAAGGAGTGAAATTCGGTATGCAGATTCCTCTAAGCAAGATCAACATTACTGTAAACTTTGGGAAAAATTGTCCCAATAGGGTCGGAGTTGTGGGGGTGGCAGTCACTTGGTCTTAAGAATTTTATGGCAACATATAAGGTGTGATATATCATTCGATCGAAAATGATGAGAAAGGAAAGAATATAGGGTTCTTTTATATTTTCTAAATACAAAGTTCGAGAAAATCAATTTTTGATTTAAAAAAATGGGGGGTTAAAAAGTGCAGATGAAGGAATAAAAAAAAAAAATGGATGAACTCAGGGCTTCCGCTACTTTCCTATACCTTCTCCGGGAGGCTTAATTTCTTGTTTCGTTTTTATGTAACTATACTTCCGAAAATGGACCGTTGGTTAGAAGGGTACATCTCTGCCCTTTCTGAGGAGAATTACGCATACAGTCAAATAGCACAAAGTTGTAAACAAAATGGTCTTGCCATTTCTAGGAAAGGGGTCTTCACTATACTCAATTCCCATGGCAAGCTTGATCCGCAGAAAGAATGGGTCAACTGCCGAGTCTGAAAATGCATCCCAAGAAAGTGAGGACCGCGGACGTCATTCAAAGAGTACGAAAACTGGTCTCCGTCAAAAGTTCCCCAACGCTTTTGGTTGAAGTATTGTTTCAAAACTAGGAATATCGCTCGCAACAATAAACGAAATTATCAACAGAGATTTGAATCTTCGTAAAGTCTACAAGCCAAAAATTCATAAGCTCTTTGAATTTATTTTATTTATTTTTCCTCGTCACATCGCAGAAAGGAAGGTGAAATGCCGAAAGCTTTACGAGAAATTCCTAGCTGGCCACAAGTGAAAAAAGATTGTTACGTTGGATGAAGTATGGCTCTACCTAAGCTACCCCAAGGGATTTCTGTGCTTTCGGGATGTTCAAGAGAGCCCTTGGGAAGCGATGGTGTAGAACTTTGACTGGCCTTTGGAAAGCTGCGCAAGAGGAATGGGACAAATTGGACCTTGTAGCCCTCCGAAACAGTCTTGTATCCTGGAAATACTGAGGTCAGACTATTGCCAAGAACCAGGGAAATCAGTTAGAACATGACAGGAAAAATAAATATGGATTGTTAGTAATTAACTTATTACAGGCTGGTTGATAAATAGTGAACATGGACTGTTGTTAAATAACAAAAAAAAAAAAAAAAAAAAAAATTTACATACAATAAAAAAAGCTAGTAATAGAGCTGGTAAGTGGTAATGTCAGTTCCTGGCCCGTTGCCTAGCTATTCCAAACTTAGGTTTAACTTCTCTATGCTTTTCAATGGCATTGCACCACATTGTTAAACCTAATGTTTGGAATCGCTAGGCAACTGGCCAGGAAGTGACATCATACTTATCAGCTCTATACAAAAATTACCTCTTATAACACAACAGGTTTATACAAAAATATCCGAATTTTGGCAACACTGTTGTCATCATAAGCGAAAATATATACATCGTTGCCATCATCAATGCAAATGCTGAGATTTGTTTTCCGCTGGTGTTGCTGAAATTCGTATATTTTTGTACAAATCTGTTGTGTTTTAAGAGGTAACTTTTGTATTACTAGCTTTTTGATTGTTGGTAAATTTTGTTATTTAACAATAGTCCATGTTCACTATTTATCAGCCTGTCTGTAATAAGTTAATTATTTATTCTATATACACAGTAATTTTTTACTACAGGCCGAATCTCGATACAACAAACGTCATTATAACGAAAGTTTCATTACTACGAAAAAAATTTTTGGCCCCTGCCATGTGGAACTAAAATAATTCTTATTTTACTTCATTATAACGAATTTCATTATAGCGAATATTTCAGTAGAACGAAAGAATATTTCGATCCCACGGTCAGTTTTATTAGGTTTAGAACGAATTTTTTTTTTTTTTTTGGTTTGCAGATACAGTACTTTCCTTTGCTCATCCATGCTCTTTAGAAGGAGAGAGACTTGACACCAAGAAAACCACAATGCCAAGAAAGACGCGACGCTGAGAAAGAGATGCTGATGGAGAAAGGCCGAGTTATTTAACAGAGAAGTTTTGAATTTTCAGTTGTGAATTCAGCACAGTCGTGAATTGAGCAGAGCCGTGAATTGAGCAGAGTTGTGATTGCAGTGGTTTTTTTTGTGTGTATTCATTTGTGACTTTGAGTTGAACTTTCAGTGGTGGAACAGCTGCGCCAATTGCGCCAAGTAGCGCCAAATTCAAATTTCTGCGCAACACTGCGCCATTTTAGCGATTTCGTGCAAACCTGCGCCAAAAGCAAATTTTTCGAGTCATTTCAGGCATAATTGTATGCGAAATCATATCTGGCTTCGACTTCTCGTTGGTTTTCTTGTAGGCCATGTGAGAGGACGATATTAATGATACCGAAACTTCCGTTGAGATGACAACTTCCGTTTTCGAGTTTCTGGCTACCGTTATTGGTCGGTTCGCGACAGGATCGAATATTCCGCCAATAGCATTACAAACTGCTGTCCCAGACCGAATGTTTATATTTTGAACAAGTTGAACACATGCCTTTAGAATCGCATATGTCTTGGGGCCGTATGTTAGGTTATAAACTTAATTTCAGTTTATCTTGGCTCAAAATTCGGATCAAAATCGTGCTTCGTTTACAATCGCAGTTTGATATTTAAGAAACATCTTCTTGCCAACATGTTCTCCAAAGGTATGTATATTTATTTACAATATTTAAACAATTGTTATTTTTGAAACTGATTACAAGATTTTAAACCGTGGTTTCTTTATTAATTAGTAATTTTGTATGGCGGACTATTTATTAAATAACGTCTTCGATTATAAACGTCTTGCATTTTAAGGCTGGGGGTTTTGTATCTGGGCTTGCTTTATTTTTTTTACCAGCAGGTTTTAATCGGCGGGTGTTTACAAACAATTACCGTAATAATAACAATTAAATTTTTAAAAATTTATTCACTAAATTAATCTTCGAAAACAATTTTTAATGACAATGACCCCTCTCCCCCCATAAGAGGGAAAAACTTCGATAAAATTTCGGACAAGTCGATAAAATGATTTACAAATAATTTTTTTTTTTTTTTAATTTGTAGATCATTTTCATCGACTTATTTGAAATTTGACCGAATAATAAACGTAAACTTGAAGAAACACATTCTTCTGAAACCCTAGAATTAGAAAGCATACAGAAATTGAAAGAAGAGGAGGAGAATCTGAAACGGCAGTTAAGCATGTCTCAAAAACTTCTTCAGAATGCTGAAAAAGCCATTGATGAGGGCTTAAAGAAAAAGGACCTTTCTGTAATTGAAAGCGGGCAGGTTCTTTTAAAGGAAGCGAAAACGAGAATTGAAAAAAATTTAGAACTAATAGAAAAGAACAAAGATAAATTATCATCAATTAACTCATCAAAGAGGAAGAAGAAAAACTAAATTTAAAATCTGAAAATGATGTCACTTAAATGTTATTTTATTCTGTTGACCATTTATTGATTGTATATTTTTGTTCCTTTCACTATAAATTATTGTACATTAAAGCCTTTACCGATTTTATTTTTAAATTTGTGTTATAGTTGCTTGCTACATAATTCAATTGAACATTTCATTGTTTGATACTTAATTTCTTCCTGCTACAAATTGCTGCAAATCGCCAATTTTTTCTGCTACAGACTGCTACAAAATGTTAGTTTTCCTGCTACAAATCGCCATTTTTTTCTGCTACAGACTGTTACAAAATGCTAGTTTTCCTGCTACAAAAGTTGCTACAAATTGATTATTAGGCCGTTCCACCACTGAACTTATTACCATCATTGTGTACAGTTGTTGCACAGCACTCTGAGAAACATTACAGTCAAATCTGTTCTGCAATGGCAACAAAACAAAAATGCCGGCAAATTACTCTTGGTGAAAAATTGCAGATGATTGAGCAAGTAGATGGCGGGGAAAAAAAAAAAAAGATGTTGCTAAAAATTTAGCGTAGCTCCTTCAACATTACATGTAAGTACAACTTTAAAAGAACGGGACAAAATTGAGACACTTGCCAAGAAGGAAATCTGTCCACAACGTAAGAGAAAAAGATGTGCAAATTATGAAGATGTTGAAAAAGCTGTTTTTCAATAGTTTCAAGAAGTAAGATCCAGAAACAATTCCAGTAAGTGGTCCCCTTATTCAAGAAAAGGCTTTAACCTTTTATCTGCCCTTGGGCATGTGGATTTCAATGGAAGTTCAGGATGACTCTACAGATTTAATACACATTATGGTATTTCATCGAAAGCAATTTGTGGAGAAGAAAATTCTGTGTCAGTGGATCAAGTGAACATGTGGAGAACTGGATGCATAAAAGAAATCATAAAAGACTTTGATGTGTGCAACATTTTCAACGCAGACAAAACTGGCATCTTCTACCACTTGCTGCCACATTGTACGCTGGCTGTAAAAGGCGAGTGCTGCAAGGGAGGCAAAAAATCTAAGCAAAGATTGACTCCACTGTTATGTCGTAACGCATCTGGAACTGAAAGACTGAAACCCCTAATCTTCGGAAAATCAGTGAAACCTAGATGTTTCAAAAATGTGCGCTCATTGTCTTGTGAATATCGTGCGAATAAACGCCCATGGATGACTCAGGACATTTTTGCTGAATGGCTCAATAAACTTGATGCAAAATAGAAAAGTGAAAATCACAAAATCTTGCTGTTAGTCGACAATTGCTCCACTCACAATACACCACCACAATTAAGAAACGTTTGTGTTGAGTTTTTTCCACCGAATTGTACAGCAGTTTTGCATTCACTAGATTTGGATATCATCTGTGCTGTTACAGTGGTGTATAGAAGTCGATTACTACAACAAGTTCTAATGAACATTCCTTTTGATGTGTCGCCTTTAATTGACGTGAAGCAGGATTTGATTTGATTGCTGCATCTTGGTACGTAGTGAAGGAAGAAACAATATCGAAATGTTGGAAAAAAGCTGGATTTTTGAATCATTGCGCAGATACTGACCATGTTGTATTAGACAGTGGTAATTTGCTGAGTAATCCTGAAATACAATCTTTATGGAAATCAATTCAAGAAACTGGACACATTGATGAAGCGTCGATTTTATGGATTACATCAACAGTGGCAGATCTAGAACTGGTCAAGGGGAGCGCCAAGGGGGGGGGGGGG
>JAHWFO010037801.1:0-16885 GCA_023313115.1 Rhysida immarginata
TACTTGAAAATTACGTTAAATATGATATTTCTAAAATCATGCTAAATTCATGTTATTTTTAAAAGAAGGATTCGTATATTATAATATTTCATACCGAATTTACGGTTTTATTTTTAAATTAATTTGTTAAGATAAAAATAAGATAAGTTCAAACAATAATTTGTAATTGTGTGATTAATTTAATAGGTCTCTTTTTATTAATGGTTATAGATCATAAAATCCTAAAATGAACCAAACACTTTTGAATCCATAGTTGAATCTCCTTATAAGCATAGAACGAGAATCAAGAGCAGTATTGCTGCAATGTTTAAGTATACATTTTGGCATTTCAACGAGAAAGCCATAAAAATTAATGTGTAAATAAAATGAAAAAATTTTGATGGAATTGGATAAATAAAAATAAATAAATAAAATAATATAACTAATATAAGAATCCATTAATTAAATGATAAATAAATACAAAACATAAAATAAATAAATAAAGCGAATAATTAATAAAATAAATAAACTAGACTAAATGAATAAATAAAATAATATAAATACATAAATTAATAAAATCAAATCTTGTAATATAAGAATTAAATTTAATCATTGCTCTGAAGCACGGTCTATAGATATTCATGGTCATCGAGCTCCATTGTTAAAATGAAGCTAAAGTTTCTAGCTCCCGGTAGGGCGGAACTATATTGAAAAGTGGCGCTGCATGTACAATCTGCCCAACTGCGCCTGCAGCGCCACCCTATCGGCAGACAGAAACTTTAATTTCGTATTCAGTTTCAATGAAAATCTCTATCGCAGGTTGCGGTCGGGAATAGTGCGATCTATGCGGCACCTGGCGCGATTTGTTTTCCTTAGCTTCTTGAAACAATGGAAAATGGCCGAAGCTCAATGACCATGAATATCTATAGACCGTGCTCTGAAGACAAATGCTTTAGCGAAAATCCAACAATATGAAATAATTCATCGTTTCAACAATGGTCTTGAGCAAGAGCCGTACTCCCCTTATTCTGTTATTCGAGCATTCCATTCAGGGCTCTAAATCTTGCGGTACAACTATACTCCTGAACATTCAAAATCCTTGAATAAAGAACTTGCATATTTGTTCAGTTATTCAAGATGAATAAAGATACAAACCAAAAGTATCAATGCAGATCAGTATATGCATAAGCATTTAGTAATTCTACAAAAACTAAATAATTATGACATTTTTAGGAGGCCATTGCAAAATCACAATATGTGTGCATCTCCTAAAATGCAGAGACCAAAATCGCTTAAAAAGCAGGTCTATCAATCAAATAAGCATAGGTATTGAAAAGAATCTACAACCTGTAAAGAGAGTTGTGAAAGAAATTAAGTTACTGACATATTTAAAATAAAAATAGAAATTCTAATACAAAATGAATTGACTTTCCAGCCGACTAAATTAGGACACAGCAGATTATTTCTTTGAATAAAGCTCAACACAAAAAAAAACCATATTAATTACGAGGGGAGTTCAATAAGTAATGCAACACATTTTTTTCTGAAAAAGGGGGGTTGTTTTATTCAGCATTCAAATACATCATGTTATTCCCCAATCTTTTAGCTACACAACACTATTTTTCAACGTAATCTCCATTCAATGCTACGGCTTTACGTCACCTTGAAGTGAGAGCCTGTACACTTGCACGGTACCATTCCACTGGTTGATGTCGGAGCCAACGTCGTGCTGCATCAATAACTGCTTCATCATCCGCGTAGTGCGTCCCACGGATTGCGTTCTTCATTGGGCCAAACAGATGAAAATCCGTCGATCTGCTCGAATGAGAGTGTTCGCATGTTCCGACATTGCAGGAGTCAGAGCTGTGCACGGCCGGCCAGCTCGCGGGAGATCAGACAGTTTAGCTTGACCTTGCGACGATGACACACGCTTTGCCCAACGACTCACCGTGCTTTTGTCCACTGCCAGATCACCGTAGACATTCTGCAAGCGCCTATGAATATCTGAGATGCCCTAGTTTTCCGCCAAAAGAAACTCAATCACTGCCCGTTGTTTGGAACGCACCTCCATTGTAGACGCCACTTTAACAGCTCACTATAGCGCTGTCACAAATCGGACGTCAATGAAACTTTACGAGACGAAGCAGAAATGTTTGAAAAAGTTCCACAAGAAATGTCCAGTTTTTTCAACCAAAATTGCCCGAGAAAAAAAATGTGTTGCGTTACTTATTGAACTCCCCTCGTATATACAAACAATTAGATTTGAACTTCAAGAAAATACATACTAATTCAAGAGATTACAAATTCACAGGACAATAATCAAATATTCAACAGAAGTCTAGCAGTGAATGATAAGTTCCATCAAGTAAACAGTTCAGTTCTAGAAAATAGGTTGATGATATGTTATGAAGTTGACTAGATTAAATCCAGCTATGTGGCTACGTCAAATCAGATTTCTGTCAAAAGCCCACGGCTAGGCTGGGCTGGAGCTCATGTATAACCTCTGCTGGCTGTGTCGACTGGTGAAATGAAGCTAGTGGGCTATTGCAGTCGAAGTGTCTGCTACAACCAACAGAAGCAAAGCACATGGCCATCGTGCTTAACAAAGATTAGGAGCAGCACCTAACAATCTCGTAAGAAATATTGCCCAAGATGACATTATTAAAAAAATAATACAAAATCTTTTAGAACACAAAAAATAAAATATATTTTACAAAATTTTAGGACCATGTAGTGGAGAATGAATAATACAAAATTCGTTGTCAAAATTTTAATTTTAGCAGAGTCATTTAACAGTTGTAACCAGAGAGAAAGGGACGGGAGACAATAAAGTTGATATTAATCCTATATAATATCATATAAAACAAAATCTGTGTCAACAATGGAATTTTAACAATAGCACTCACAAGCAATTACGCACGTGCTGCTTCTTTATCTGTCTATCCTTATTCTTATACAGGGTCGGGACACATTAATATGACCACCTCTCCTCGAACATGTTGGAACGTCCCATGGTATGCAGATGAAAAATCATTGCATATCATTAAAAGCTGACAACAACAGACGTGTAGTAGCATCCGTTAACACAGCAATTGTCGCCGTCATGGGCAAAGCAAGTGACCTGTCGGACCTCCAAAGGGGATCATTGGCTATCGGGCCAAGGGGGGGGGCAGCATTTCAGAAACGGCCACCTTTGTGAACTGCTCTAGGGCTGCTGTTGTGAAGGTGTACCGCGACTGGACGAACCAGACAGTTTCGAGCAACCGAAGAGGTAACTGTCGGGCCCTACGGGTCATCGATCATAGAGGCGAGCGTCGGTTACGACGACTGGCCAAGACCAATCGGCGTGCCACTGTTAAGCAACTGATACAGCAAATGAACAGTGGGGCCACTAGACGTGTCAGCACCAACACAATGCAAAGATCCCTCTTGAGGTTGGGGCTCCGGAGCAGACGTACGGTAACAGCACCCATGTTGACGCCTGTGCATCGCCGAAAACGCCTGCAATTCGCAATGGACTATCGCCATTGGTCCTTGGCCGAGTGGCAAAGGGTTGCTTTCTCTGACGAGTCGCGGTTTCTGGTGAACAGAGTGGACGGACGATGGAGAATTTGCCAAGAAGCATCTGAGAACAGGCATCCCGACACCATCGTTGGCAGACCACAAGCTGGTGGGGGAGGTGTGCTGTTTGGGGGATGTTTTCATGGTATGGTCTGAATCCACTGATACCGCTGGAGGGTGCACTGAATGCTGTTCGTTACCTGACGATCGTCGCAGACCAGGTACACCCCTTCATGTCGACAGTGTTTCCACAGGGTGATGGCACCTTTCAACAGGACAATGCTCCCTGCCATACTGCCAAAATTGTCCAGGACTGGTTCGAGGAGCATGAGGATGAATTCAAGCTACTCCCATGGCCACCAAACTCCCCGGACCTCAACCCTATTGAACATTTGTGGGACCATCTCGATCGCCATGTCTACAAGTAGGACCCTCCACCACCTACGGTGTAGGAATTACAGTATGCACTGATCGCCGAATGGTTCCAGATACCTGCAACCACCTTCCAAGGACTTATTGACTCTCTGCCACGTCGACTAGCTGCTGTGCTTGCCGCCAAAAGTGGATATTTCGGATACTAGCAGGTGGTCATATTAATGTGTCCCGACCCTGTATATCCTTATCCTTATACAGGGTGTCCCGTAAGTCGTGGTCGCAAATTTAATGGTATGCATATTCAATAGCAAAGAACAAAAATCTCCCTATGAACATACACTGGTGGACAAAAGTTTTGGAAGTCGTTGTTTTCCATGAAATTTCAACAGTAGAAACTTAATTTTTTATATGAGTTTACATGTAATACCAACCATTTATATGCAAGGAACAAAGTAAGGAAATGTTCATTTGTCTATTACTTACAAGCAAACTACCTAAACTCCCCTGGTCAAAAGTTTGGGATATGCTATAAATTTGGATATTCTATCATGATAAAATTTTTTTATTCGATTTACTTCCATTGCTGTTGGGAAAGGAAGCTTCAAAATGTTGACTGAGGCAGAAAGAGAAAAAATTAAGACACTGTACGAAGAGCACAAGAACTTTAAAGTCGTGGCTAAACTCTGTCATGTTGGCTACAATACGGTTGTCCGGATTGGCAAAAATTTGAACAGAAAAACGGGGAAGAAAATGGGTCGCCCTTCTGCTCTAAGTCGCAGGGAAAAATCGCGCATTAAACGCTACTGCAGAGCAAAAATTGCACTAGGCCACCTGGTCAACAGTTCTCGGATCCAACTCGGGCTGCAACTAGATGCTTCTAGGAGAACTATACGACGAAAACTTCAATGTCAGAACTTTTCCTACAAAAGTACAACAACAAGCCAGGCTGCAATTTGCAGAGAAGCATATTAGGGAGAGCACCAACTTTGAAAACGTCATTTTTTCCGATGAAAAACGTTTCAGTTTTGATGGGCCAGACAACACATGCAGTTATGTGGAACATCGTGGTACAAAAACGTCTGAACCTAAACGTGTGAAGCGTCAAATGGGAGGTGGAGGTGTGATGGTATTGGGGGCAGTCTGCAGCACTGGAGAGCTAAAGATCCAGATGGTTGAAGGACTTATACTGCTGCCAAGTACGTGCAAGATCTTCAGGATGTATTTATACCATGGTGCAAGCAAAAATTTCGTAGAAAGCTCTGGATATGGTAACAGGACAACGCCTCTATCCATAAAGCACGCATCATTTCCAAGTTTTTTCAGGAAAACAACATCACTACTCTTGACTGGCCGGCTCGGAGTCCACACTTGAACATAATTGAAAACATTTGGCACCTCAGGAGCAAGGAGATTTACGCTGAACAGCAGTATTATTGTCGGGATGCTTTGATCAAAGCTATCCAGAATGCAGCGAAGAAAATTAATGCAAATGTAATCCTTAGTTTATTTAAATCAGTTCCAGGTCGGCTGTTAGACGTAGTTAAGTCAAATGGAGCACAAATTGCTTGTTAATTCATTATTTACTTTTACTTTTAATTTACTAAGCAAATATACTTTTCTTTATTTTGTCACTTGCATGTTATTGTTTGTTATTACATATAAACTCAAATAAAAAATTAAGTTTCTACTCTTGAAATTTCATGGAAAACAACGACTTCCCAAACTTTTGTCCACCAGTGTAGGTCGAACAACGCACCGTTTCCGAGAAATGATGATGATGATACGTAAAGAAACTAAACCTTTTCCCCTTACTATGTAAATGGAAGGAAGTGGACCTGGCTGATTCGTTGACTGGACTGTGTTTGAGTGAGACTACATGGCTGCAGCAGGTTACAGCAATGCCGAGTTGGCGGATATGCATTTCACGTACGGTCAGGCAAATGGGAATGCACCAGACGCGCCACGTCTTTACAAAGACACGTACCCCCAATCCGACGACACCCTGACCGTGGCATGTTCGTCCGTCTTCACCAGCGTTTACGTGACACTGGTACATTTAACATCACCCCCGCGAAGGACGTCCGCGAACCGTTGGGGATGCTGCACGGGAACAGGCCATACTGCAGCGTGTGGAAGAGGATCCAAACACCAGCACAAGACGGATCGCCATCGCAGAGGGTATAACTTGGAACACCGCTTAGAGAATTTTGCACGAAAATGGTCTCTACGGGTTATTGCTCCATTTGTCAAAAAATTCATTCTTTCTCAGAAACGGTGCATTGTTCGACCTATGTTCATAAGGAGCTTTTTGTTTCTTGCTGTTGAATATGCATACCATTAAATTTACGACCATGACTTACGGGACACCCTGTATAAAATGAACAAAATGTTTGTCAACCATCGAATTTTAACAATAGCACTCACAAGCAGTTAAGCACGTGTTGCTTCTTTATATGTCTATCCTTTTTCTAATACATGTATATCCTTATAATATAAAGGTTGAATCAAAAGTCTGTTACAACCTTTTTATATTGGATACCAATGTAGTTAGGCAAATTCCAATACAGGGGATGAATAGGAACTTGAGGATACTCTATCTAATGAAGCACCTTTCATCTCAAATATGCAAATTAGGACACATCCAAATTCTATCTCGAAAACCGTAAGAGATGCACAAAAATTCCTATTGCAAATTTGTTCAGCAGCAAATTCCGAAAAAAACAAAAAAATAGTTCACTAAAATATGATAAGCGAATCACCCACAATCCTCATTGAAAACTCTGCAATATTGAAACGTTGATTTCTGTCAAGACTGAGGAAAGGAATGTGTGGCCATAGGAGTAAACACAGAGCAACAAAATCCAAAGGTCCTGGCTTCAAGTCTCGGAAGTAACCACCGAGTGCTTTTTATTTTCTTCTGAATACCATTTGCCAAGCAATCAAATTATTTCATGCACCATCCACATCGTATTCTGGAAACATGCAGGGTAAAAACACCGGCCACTTTTGTTGAGTGGTAGCATCGTTGAAATGTCGTGCGGAATTATATTATGGTGCAAGTGGACATCACATTGAACATTATTTGGATTGATGGAAAGACTTACTTTGTATCAGATGACTGCAAGCGACAAATAGAAGAAGAGCCACTTGTCCTGTAGCAGAGCTTTCAATGAGGATTGTGGGTTATCCGCTCATCGGATTTTGGTGAACTTTTTTTTTTGTTTGGAATTTGCTGTTGAACAAATGTACAATTGGAATTTTTTGTACATTCGAGATAATGAATTTCGAGATAGACTTTGAATATATCCTAATTTGCATATTTGCATATTTCTATGATAAACGTTCAATTAATTTATAATACAAATCTACATGAATTATCATTTTCGGCTATCTGTATTATATATACAGCCTTGCGCACAATGTACACATCGTCTGCCTGAAGTACTTAATTTATTACACTAACAGCAAGAACTATAATGCATCTGTACGGGTGTACGAGAGAAGGAGTTTGTATTGTTATTTGTTTAAAGGCGAACGTATAGCAATAAAACAGTTTTGAATGTGGATGGAATTAAAATAAATTTCCGTTCTTTATTTATTTCAATTTTAGTTAAAAGTGAAACTCCCACATTTGAGCTAAAGAAGAGAAATTACTTCTGCGTCCCAGCTAAAGCTCCTTTTTGGAAAGGTTTTAAGAATTTTAATGAGTTTTCTTCAGCAATTAACGATTTTCTCCACACTTCTTTGCAACAATGATTTTTATCTTTATGCTTTATGACAATTTTGATTAAGAAGGGGTGTCTGTTTCTAGCAATGGGAAGCACACAGACGCAATCGTTTCAGGCATTTATTTCTCATTTCGCATGGGTTTAGAAAAATTCGCGTGAACGCTGCACGTGGAGGCGTGATTGTTTGAAGTTTTGCAGACGAATGAATAAGCTGATTTATGACGTATATTTAATTACAGTTTTCGCCATTCAAAATATTACACGGGCTGACAAAAAAAAGTAAGGCACCCAGAAGGAATGGTTCAATATTATACAACTTTCGTACCCATGCAAACCATTGATGTGTGAGTGAACGGTTAAATTCACAGGAATCTGTAATGTCTAGAACGCTCACCAGAATGCGTTCGTGATGTCACCGCCATGCTATTGATAAGTTGTTATCAGTCAACTGCTATGTGTCCGATATATACGCAAGACGTTCAGAGAGGATTACTGTACTGTACAAAGCGCCCGCAATGCCTCGCAGACGCGTTAGACATCCTATTCAGCCATTGACAGCATTTGACAGGGGCCGCATTGTGGGACTGCATGAGGCTGGTTCGTGGTATCGTGCAATTACCATACATGTGAGCCATTCATATGTCACAGTGGCCCAATACTGAAATCAATGGGTACATGAGGGCATCCGTGAACGTCGTAGGTTCGGGTCGACCAACAAACACCCCCCAAAGGAGGACCTTCAAATGGCGTGCTCTAAGCATTAAGGAATCCCTTGTCATCGGCACCCGCCATCCGCGAACATGTACTGGAGACTCTACAAAACCCCGTGAGCTCCCGCACAGTGTTTCGACGACTCGCGTACGTCGTATTGGGGTCCTACCGCCTTATGGGTCGGTTGCCATTAACAGCACAACACCAACGCCTGCGTTTAGAGTGGTGCCTTGCCCGGGAAGCATGGACAGAAGACGAATGGCGTTGCATCATGTTTAGTTTGCGTATGCCGGGTTCGCGTATGGCGGTGTCATGGGCAGAGGGTACAACCTTCCCATATTGTGGAGAGACACACAGGCGTATTTCCTGGCATCATTGTGTGGGGAGCCATCGGATATGCCTTCAGGTCACCTCTTATAGTGCTTTGGCAGACTTTGACGGCACAGTTATACGTCACAGACATTCTGCGTCCGCACGTCCTATTCCTACTGACCCAGAATCATGGGACATTGTACCAAGAAGATAACGCATGCCCACACACAATAAGTGTGATCTATGGACTGCCTACAGCATATTGAGGTCCTCCCGTGGCAGCAAGATCCCCCGACCTCTCCATCATGGAAAATGTGTGGGTGACATTGGAAGGCGACTCCGTCCCAGTACCAACCTGCGGGATCTGGAGACAGCTCCAACAAATGTGGACTAACCTACCTCAGGAGAGGATCCAAAGGCTGTTCGACAGCATTCCTAACCGCATACGGGCATGCATTGGGGCCAGATAAGGTGCCACACCCTACTGACCTGGCGCCAACATTCCACCTGTACTGCCAACGGCGTTGTCTGTTTCATTTCATCAGACATGTACAATAAAGTCACATGTTCTTTCATCATATATCGTTTCATTCACTTTCAAACATTCCTTCTGGGTGCTTCACTTTTTTGTCAGTCAGTGTATTATATACTGAAAAATTAAAAAATAAAATTTTAATTTTTCTTTTCAGCATATTTGTAATTCGTTTTTCGAATTGTTTTCGTGATTTCTGTATATTTCTGCTTTTTATATCGTTCAGTTGACGGTTAACAACTGCAGTAACACAAAGAATTTACTTTTTTCTTCTTAGCGAACACCATGGAATAACGCATCGAACGATGTTCGTTTTATTGTTATGTATGTCTAAATTTTTAGACAATTTAATTATTGGTATAAACGTTTATTCGATCAGCTATCAGTGAATCAGTCTTATACGGAGGCCTGATTACAATCCAAAACGTAGGCCTCATAAGATGTAAAATAGCGGCGATATTATTTCCAAAAGTTAAAAATAGCAGCGATACTATTCCAAGATGGAATTCCATCAAAGTATTCATAAATGACAATAAATTTATTGTGTGTATCAATTTGAAAATCATATTATGGAATAAGATTCAAACGTTCGACATGCACATGGAAATAGACGCAACCCCAGCACAACAGTCTTAATTTATTTGATAGAAGATATCTTTACGAACTGACAGCTTTACGTTGCGTTGTCAAGGGCATCTTCCATCAAAAATATTAAGATATTCGCCAAAAGAATTCATAATGTTTTCAAACAAATAATATCGTATTCTGTAAAGCTTTCCAATAAATGATAGTTATAAATTATTGTTTTTGCCTTTTTGTTATTGTAAATTTGTTTTTAAACTATGTTAGGAATATGTATAAGATGTGCTTAATATTGTATATCGAGCATTTAGTGTCCTAATCTTACATTAAACCATATAATGCTACAACCAGCAGTTTTCCCATAATATAATTTGCAAAATGTTATGCGGCAGCCTGTGATTGGGCTTAAAGGACTACTTTTCTTTAAGACTAGGTAACCACAAAAGTTATTGTCGTTTTAAATTCCGGAAAACTAAATGATGTACAGAAAAAGTAGGATATCGCTAGTCCCCAAAGTAATCCCCATTGCCATCTAGCACCTTCTGCCAATGTGTCTCCAGTCAATCCCCTTGCTGTAAAACTTGCCGGTCTTGGACTCAAAGAAGTCTGTGAGTGCCTTGCGCAGATCTGTGTCATTGGTGTAGGATTTTCCACGAAGATGATTGTCCAGAGAATAGAAAAGGTGATAATCCGTTGGAGCAAGATCTGGTGAGTAAGGTGGATGACACAAAGTTTCCCAGCCAGGCCGCTCTATGGTTTCCCTGGCCACCCGCGCCACATGTGGTCGGGCAGTATCATGAAGGAAGAGCACCCCTTTGCGATTCATCAATGCTGGCTCCTTCTACTACAATGCCTATTGCACACTTTCCAACTGCTGGGAGTACAGGTCCCAGTGATGGTTTTGGCATTTGGCGTCTAGTCCACCAGACACAGAGCATGATCTTGCGTGGGTGTAGGGGTGGCTTAGAGGTGTGAGGCACGGTGTTTTGTGGTGCTAACCCACTTTTCGTCACTGGTAATATTCGATTAAATATGGGTGCGTTACGATGTCGAGAAAGCAACGGCATGCAGGCTGGTCACTCGTTGATTCTTGTTGGATTCCGACAATGTGTGGGGTACTCGTTTGCTCAACTTGTACGTCTTTCCTGGGGTGTGCAGGTGACGTCTAACTGTTTCATCAGAAACCTGATACCGTCTGGCAAGTTCACCACATGTAAACTGCTGTCCTCCTCTATGGCCATATAAATCTTCAAACAAGTCGAATCTTCGTATGATGATTGGAAAATATAAAATAAATTATACATCTCAATGAGCACAATGCCTTGCTAGGCTTAAATTAATTTTGAGATTGATAAATTGCATTGATTAAAATTCCTCAAAATTACATCCGAAGTCATTCACAATTCGGCCGGGGACGGTGAGGTTTCGCCTATTGCTACAAACATCGTTGTGGCTGACTCCAAGATAAGGCAAAATGGCTGTATGGGCTCGACCATGCGGGCAAACAGGTAAATTTGACTGGCCACCGTCGTTACGGGAAACGGCAACCTAGATAGGTTTGGCGTCTCGGAGAAGCGAGCTAATTTCAATGATAAAAAGAGCAATATTAATATTTCATCAAATCTTAACTTTTAGCAAATTTATAAATGCAAGATAAATTAAGAAAATGGAGAAACTTGACTACCTTACGATGTGCTGCTGCCTACCAAGCGCGGTAGGCCGAATGGGGCACCATCGAAGCTACCGGCTAAGTGCGAAGAGAAACAGGCAGTCGTCGATCATCGGTCGTCTCCGAGAGCGATGAGTTATCACTCTAGCAGACGCAGAACTGACGTTTCCTTGGGTGCTTAGGTAAGTCGTGGAACCTGAAGGAACCCCTTCTGAATTGGCTAGGTACAGGGTAGGTGCTTGGGTCTCGTTGACCTCTTCATCTACGTCTTTAGAAATCGAAGAACGTGGAGCTAACGTGTCCGCAGCTCGTTTGTCGGGCCAAATTCTGAAGCCACAGTGATGTCTCTATCTGTACTACTTAAAAGTTCAGCATTAGCACATAATCCAGAATTAATGTCATGAACTAATTCAGAGTTCCAATAGATATTATCAAAATTATTAGAAGTTCTACTGGCCTTAGAGCGAACGGTATTGTGCTCGTCGCAATGACATCTTAATCGCTGAGGTCCTCGTTGCTCTTTTCACTGCCGAGCTTCTTAAGCAACTATTTCGGCTTCAGGCGCTTGGAGAACGACGCTCTCGTGAACATAAGGCGTGCGGCTGAGATGAACGGAAACTTCGAGCAGGAAACTTCGTGCCTCCCGTCACTCGCTTGATTTCTTCAGTCTTCTGGTTCAGCGAATGGCGACTAATGGACATTGATTGGCATCAAAAGTTTTCTTACCGCGCTCGGCTGAACTTCTGCTGGCAATTTTCTTCCAAGCGTGAAGTTTTCTTGTATCCATGCCATCGGGAATCAGACTTAGCTTCACACTTAAAAGATCTTCTCCTTTCTCCCTTTTTATCTCGAAAATTTCTTTACATCATTTGCATGCCGCTCCATTCATCGAATCCCGAGGCTCGCTTGGCGTTCACTCTCGGGACCGGTGGACTCTTGTTGGCGGGGTCGTGTCGCTTGACGTCGATAGAAAAAACATTTTTTCTTCTTCTTCCGATGTCACCTCGCTCGGTCTTTTCCGTGAACAATTTAAATGAGGTGACATTCGTTCTATATCACAATTTTATTTCTTTACCATTTGTCATAATTAAATTTTTTTCTTTCTGTATGTTTCCTACATAAAGAATTGCCAAGAACTATAGAAATAAAGCCCTTTAGAAAGTTCTCTCTTTTACCCCCAAATCGTTTAAGAGAGCCTATCCAGGAGTTATTTGGTGATTTCTTTCTCTTCAACGTTTAGTCTTAGGAGATAGGATTAAGAGTGTTACCTGAATTAAGATTTGTCAATTAAAGGTTTGTCAATTACCATAGCGGGCGTTACAAGGTGTTGAGGTGCAGACTTTAACGTCACGGATTTCTCAGAGGGGTGGACCACCAAAAGTGTGGTGCATTTTGAATTTCTACCAAGGAAAAATTAGAATTTTTTTATTTTTAAAAATTCATCAAAAATTACCATCATGCATTTATTCATCCATACTCGATCTTCATTTTCCAAGTGGGTTGTATCCGCGACCGATGATCTAATAACTTTAAGACGCAGCTGCTCCAAAGGTGAAAAATGTCAGATCAATGAGATTCGGTTCTTTTACAATTTGGTAATGAAGCAACCCATCAAGTGAATTTAGCATCGCTCCAGTCGCTTTCCATCCGACTTCATCTGCTTTTATAATGGATGAGCAAAGTAACAGGTTGAATAACGGCATCGCCACCTATTCTAGCACCCTCATCGTCATAGCAAACACTCCCATTTAAGCCAAGGCCAAAAGTCCATCCATCACGAAGGTTGGTTAGAACTTAGTAGACTCTTCAAAGCATTTAGATAATGGGGAAATTCATTTCGTTAAAGGCCGATAAAATATTTATGCCACCATTTGTAATGAGAGCTCAATTTTCAACTCTTTATTTAACCCCTTACTACATGCACTATGCTTAAAAATTTAAACTGTACTTCAAGCGGAAGTGTTTATTTAATGGAGTAAATGAATAATAAAAGCGACTTCAATTTGTTCAATCACCATAAAGCTGTGAAGGGAAAGGCGATCAGGGCAGGAAACAGAACAACTTTTTCTTTTTTCAATAATGGAAAACAGTGCCTGCTTTCATACTGGATGATTAGGTGAATTATTTCAATGAAACTACAAAGGCGTATCCGTTGAAATAAACTGATCGAATACTTTGAGATTTCCTAAATGCCCTACACTATGCTTATCCCTAAAAATGATTTAATTAAAATAATAATGAACAATAACAATATTCATTAAAACATTAGTATCTTTCATGCTCGTTCTTTATGGCAATTTATCAAGTTATACGAGAGGTCTATAAAATTCGTTTTGTTTAATTTTGAGAGCAACTGAAATTCAAATCATTCTATCGGCGACATCTTTCTGAATTTTCACATTTACTTCGGCTTTTTATGAAAGTAGCTCTATACATTTGGCTAATAAATTATGCAAAAAACATTTTGGTAACGCTTGCGCATGCGCAGATAAACATTATTTAGTAAAAATGCTCATTTCGTCAAATATTAATATATTTAAAATTCTGATTGCCGGGTGTTGTCTGTATTGAAGTTTGTCAAATTTCCTGAAAATGACATTGCATTGGGTTGAAAAACCTGCATGTTATAAACAAAAAACTTACAAAAAAAATTCTATTTTTTAAAGAAACCTTTATATCTCCATGAGTATACGTTCTATTATCACACAAATGAACACAGATAAGTAGAATAAGCTTCCTAATCCATATGCTACAGCTACAACACATTTCAAACATTATTTTTTACAGAGTAATCCCAAACATTTTTTTTTTGTTCAATTTGTTACTGGTCCCCTATTAACTACAGCAATACAGAGGGTTGTTAGGGATCTATGGTAACAATTAGCATATTTAAATGTGGCGCGCGCGTTCACTTCACGCAAGCTATTACGTGCCTTTGGGACAAATCTTTCGCTGAAATATATGAGGTGTAACGTGCTCTTTACCCCTCTGAACTTTCAGGATTATTCGTCAAGTATTTTTCTAGATATTCGACAAAACGTCAAAATCGAAACGTGTTCCTATTATTCTGTCCACCCCCTGTAAATATGGAGCAAATATTCCTTTACAGCTCATTTCACAAATATACAATCGCATTCAAATCCGGCGACTAAGAGGGCCAATGCAGCAAAGAAAATTCATCGTCACGTTCCAGGAACCATTCCATGGTGATATGGAGATTGTCCACTGGCGCATTATCTGCTGGAAGTACCCAACTGCTTGCGAATAAATTGTCAACACGAATAGATGCGCTTGGTTTGCAATGATGACTACTTTTGCTCTGACATCAGACGTCAATCCTGTGGTATATCAGTGAACCCATCGTGTGCGAGATAAGTTTTGACGTAGGATGCGAGATAAGTCTTAAGTTTCGAGACTAGGATGCCACGCTTAAATCGTGAATGTCACGAAAAGTGTTGATCACGAAAAGTGTTGATCACGAAAACTTTAATAACATGAAAACTATTAACGACAAAAGAATGATCGTTATCGCGTTCGATAGAGCGATAGAGTATAGAACAAAGCATGTTTTAGATCATCACTGATTTCGTGCTGACCTCATTGGTTGACCGCAATCGCAGTGCAAAGTTGAGTCAGAAAATCTGCTCTATGGCGGATATTAAATTAGTCTAGCTCCGGCTTCCTTTGTGCTACCACGACGTTTGAGGTGTCATTTGTTTTATCTTTCTTCGCTTTATAAAATGGTTTAAAATTTAAACCTCAATATTTAATAGTGTCTAAGATATCGGCCTTCGAAGTATGGAAATTTTGCAAAAATTACACAATTTCCAAATTTATGCCTAATAAACACGAGAAAAATTATAGAAACCGTCACAGGAATATAGATCGACAGATGGGGAATCCAAAAAGCTCCGGATGTCCGATGTTGAGCGTCAATGGGCTCAACAGGAACGCCTCAAAGATGAGGCGCCGCGCCGCCAAGATGAACTATAGCTCGATACGAATGCGCCAATAACTGAAAGATCGACGCAAATAACATATCTGATGACATAAACGTATCAACATAGAGTGATAGAATTCAACCAGTGGAAGTCCATAACGAGCCATAACTGTCAACATCTTCAGCAACATCTTCTGCAACATCTTCAGCAACATCTTCTGTCAACAGCATCTTCATCAAATATGATTTAAGTAAGGAGCGACATACATGCGAAAATTTGGGAGACTGAATTCATATTTCGTTTTATAATCATTAACAATGAATTTGGATATTCATATAATGTTTATAATAGATTTTAGTTTGAGTAGGACTTGAAACACCCACATAACAGTTGTGTGATATGTTTGCTCCATCAATTTCATCAGTCCAATGTGAATGACTTCCTGCTGTGCATTCATTGTAGAACAAATTTAAAACTATTAGACACGCTGCAGATGTGTGTAGTATCTATATGTGACGCGGGATGTAGTATCTTCTGCGTCAGCCATTTGATGAGCGACATTTGTCAACTGGTCGCCAACATTTCGACCGTTTTGCCCGAACATATACACAAAACTAAGAAGAGACGTGCAGTGATGGACAAAGAAGATTTAGATGAAAATTCAACAGGCTAAACCTATGAATCAAAAATATGATGAGAGACCGGCAGAATTAGATAGCATAAGTTTAGCTCATTTTATTGCATGGTACACCGGTAATGAATATAAGACATATCAAGAGAAAGATGTTGATGATACAGATGGCCATGAAGCCACTGATCAACAAAATACTGATAATGAAAACGATGGAGCTGATGACTTTTTTAGTTCAAACATCAATTCATATAGAAGCAGAAATGTGAGCACAGAGTGATTAGATACCGTCATTATAGCATCGATGACACAATTAATGGTTACATTGTTCTATCCATTTCGCAAAGAAGTTGTAGATGTATTAGATGTATACAAATTCATCCAATTGTACGATGCGAACGAGGTGAACATTTTAGCCAGAAGGAAAAAATGCGAAAGTAACAGGCTATAGATGCATTGATGGAAGAACTTAGAGAACTCTGCAAGAAAGACGACGACATTGCAAACAACTTTAAAAGAACAAAATGAAGCATGAGTACATGCGAAGTGTTGATGGCGAGGCGGGTTATGAGAACAAAGATGAATTCGAATACGAGGCCGGCAAGGCTATCGCATTTGTAAGAAAGTGTAGCAAAGAGATGTCCAAACACCTGCAGAGTAATGTGAACATAGAGAGTTGATCTTAGAATTTATATCCAGAATATGCACACGCGAAAGCGAATGCATACATGTGTACTTGGCCCGTACTGTGGCATTGGGAAATATTTACGATTGTCACGTATTCTTAGAGTAATGCGCAGTGGAAACTTGGTGAAAGATGTAAGAAGACACAGAGCATAGACTTATGGCAGTAATAATGTAAAT
>JAHWFO010037801.1:21885-39747 GCA_023313115.1 Rhysida immarginata
GCGATCGGGAGTTTTGGCCTCAAAATTTGTCACCAAACTTGGTGACAACGATACAAATTATACATGGAAACATTAAACCTTAAAATTATTCGGACAACGGCAGAATACAATTCGTTATGCTTATATAGTCTGTGCGTTTACTGCTAAAGCTGCAGTGAACTTGAACGGGAAGAATCTGCACTATTTAGAATCTGTACACTCTGTATTTAGAATCACACCGCAGAGCAAAAGGGTCAGTGGATTGACTCCTAAGGTCTTATAACAATATCATCGCCAATTCCTTTCTGCGAAATGTGTACTAATTGATGAGATAAGTATAGTCAGTTCAGACGAGTTATGCCCAATATCATCGACAATTCATTTCACTTGTCACGAGTGATGTGCCAGAGTAATGAAATATTCTACTATACTGACAAAGATCGGCAATGGTGAAAGATTGCTTCTTCAGGAGAAAGCAGTTGATTTAGAGAAGATTTAAAAGTAAACAATGGTGCATGGAAAATTTGCCCGATGTAGTTAGGCTGTTTCATCGCAACAACAGCGTTGATGCTCCCAACAAGAATGCTATCATGTGTAATAAGTTGTTTTGCCAGTTATAAAATGAACGGTTATGCCACAGAAGTGAATTAGATCCAGCAAGGACAAAACTACACAAGATAGGTATTGTCGAATTAGGAGGCTTGCAATATCCTACATGCTTGGCTATTGACTCACCGTACATGTTGAGAGTGAACATCGATGTGGACGATGGATTTGTAAACGGTGCGATCGGTGTACTCACAAGGGACCGTAAAAAAGGAAGCTAACTTTATATGAAACAATGACGAGGTCCTTGGATAAGTGCGTGACAAATATCAGCGGCAGACATCAAGCAGTTTCCGAGTTATAGCCATTTATTGTTCTCATTATAAGTCTATTAAGCAAATCCAAAAATGTTCGGAAACATTTTTCTAATGTTGTTTATTGACCCTGTGCTCAATCCTGTACAACATGTGTAGTAGGTTATGGTTGTGAGTACAAAAAGAAAGAAACGAGTGAACAACATCTACAACATCAGCAAAAACAATGCATCTCTCGTTTAAGGTTATAGTTGCCAAATGAAGAAATGGGCACGAATCAAATGTAAGCCACCTTTGATTTTCAAGTTCAAAGACAGCGTAAATGATGCTTTGAAATGGACACCCGATCACTAAACGTACAGCGAACATCAATTTAGGTAGCACGATTAAATGTAAACGTAAACATTTCCCATTGGTGCCAACAGCTGAAATCACGGCACTTAAAGACCCAAGGTGCGACATTTGATCGTATCTTCTTTGATTATGACATATCACAACATAATCAACTGGCTAATGTTTGGATTGAATAGAGTAACCAGTATAGATGGATTATATTTAGCTAACTCCAAAGACAGTCAAGCACCTTCGATGAAAAAGTTCAGAGACGAATACGAACGATTGGAATCACACATTCTGTTAACATTCACCAAACGCGTAAAAAATATCAAATTAAAAATACAAACAACGATACTGTTAGCTAGAACATTGATGATGATTTCATTGAAGAAAAGAATATTTTAAACGTTTTAGTTACCAATCACAATGCACAGTATTTAGTAGCGCATGCACAGTACTTATTACATCTGATTACTTGGCAATAAGTGAGGCTTGGATGAATGCAGGTGAACCTGTACATATAGATGGATTCGAATTGAGGACACAAATGAATCAGTCTTGTTGTATTAGATCCGATGCACTCACCAAACATGGTGTAATAAGTTATAGGAAAGCAGGTGGTGTAGCGATCTTCAGAAATATTAACTCTTTGATCGAATGCGAACATACACTGATAGACTGGTCAAATTTTAGATGACTGATTGACGCTGGTATCGGTAATATTTGTAATATTTGTATGGTTAAAGTCTGGTGAGATTTATACTAGGCATTGTTTAAAATCATCCTAATGTTCGATATCTGATATGGCAATGTTGTTATTCAGTGCGATGATGAAATATTCACCAGCAACTACACCTATCATAGACAACATGGAGGTGGATACCGCTGTGCAAATTGTGATGTTTGGAGACTTCAATGTAGATGCAATATTAACCCTTACAGCTCTTGGCTTTGTGAAGAAACGTTTCAATTTAGATTACATGCCCATCGAATCACCTACTACATTGGGTGGCAGTACTATAGATTTGATATTGATTCTAGTCTGTTGACATTTGTATCATACTTCTCTTATCACAGACCACTGATTTGTAAGTTGTGAATGACTTATAATTAAGGTTCGGTTAAAAATAACGAGTCTGGTTAAAAAATTATGATATAATGCAAGTATATTAGTTGATTGAACATTTTATGTCAGAAAGGAAAATTTTTAAATTGTGTTGCACAAAATTATTTCTTATTCGCCATGAAGCCACAAGACGTATTCTACGACTTAACTAGCGGCCGTGTCCCAACAGAGCCCCGTACAATTTTTTCCAAACCATAACACTGCCCCAACTGGCTTCCACAGTTATCGAGAGACATGGAGTCATGTTGTTTGAGCGAAATTATGTGTTTGCCATCAACATGGGATAAAAGTATAAAGTCCTGGGGAAACCAGAAATAAATATACAAATGGGAAGAAAATGTGGATATGATAAATAAAGACAAAGTAAATAACAACTCTTTAACCACAACAAAAATTAAGTAAAAAGAAAAAATTTAGGATTAGGTTGTATTTTTCTTTTTACTTAATTTTTGTTGTGGTTAAAGAGTTGTTATTTACTTTGTCTTTATCAACATGGGACCAGGAGCGTCGACTGAACACACCAAGCGACCTTTTTCTAGTCGTTGATGGTACAGTGCGTTCGTCTCCGATATTAATAGTACCGATCTGGCCCTCGGCTGTTTACCCTATCCGCAACAGCATGCGTCTCTTGCTACATTGAGAGATGGTATGTGAAGGGATTGCGAGCAGGATCCATGACGGCGAAGGGTTTACGAAATATGATGGAGAATTTCGAAGAGGCAGGGGAGTTAGATGTGCTACCGCTTCACCAGACTTTAATCCATGTGACTTCTGGCTGTCGGAAACCCTGAAGGATTGTGTTTATTATGGAGCCTGAACTGAAAACCAACATCATTCGTTATGTTGCAGCCATTTCACGGTAGCACTTCGTGGTGCTATTGACCACGCTGTTCTGCGCTTCCAGCATGTCATTGACGCAGAGGGTGCACAAATTGAACAGCCCTCTAACAACGTTCTAGTAATGCATTACTACCTTCTGTGTACGATCTTGTAACGCCATGTTTTTCAATACACCGTATGCACTAATAAATTTTCCATTTAGATTCTCTTTCCCATGCTCTGCATCGCTTATACACAAAGTTTTATCACTGTCCTTGCAATAAGGCAGTCTGAAACCCGCGCAGAAGTGGGGAACTTTAATTAAAACCACCCGATATATTACACCTTGAGTCACAAATTACTTGGATCGCTTTTTGTTTAAGTCCCAGTCACATGGCATTTAGCAAAATAAGCTGAATAATAGGGCCACCAGGTAGTTACAATACAGAATAATTGTAAGATATTCAGTGAGGGTTTTATCGTATACCTCAGCTGTTCAAATTAATGATGAAAAATAGGAAAGAAAATTCCACATCCTGGATTCGAACCAGGAACCTTTGGCTCAGACCGCCAACGCGCCAACCAATTGCGCCGCTGCGGACATGAAAGCGAACCGCTATTTACATGATCTTAGGGCTTGGTTAGAGCAGTAACCTAGTCTGCAGGCTGGGACTATCTTTCCTAAGGAGTAATATTCATTAAAGAATAATTCATAATTTTCTGTTCGGGAAATCACAATTTATGGCTAATGAAAAAAAATTTGCTATTTATTAAATCTCGTGGTGGATGGTTAATTTATTTACTATTCCAAATGTTATTTTTATTGATAGTCTGTATTTAGATTTAAGTAATTCATTGTTGTGGTCCGTGGACCATTGTTGTCGTAAATTTGTTTCCAACTCGCGTGATGCGAGCTCTTGCCCCGTGTGGCGATTTTCCCTCAACTAATTAACTCGGTCGCGAGATGTCATACTGTTTAATTCTTGATAAAAATTATTGCGTAATTGTGTTCTTTTTTCAGAACATTCTTCATCTTCTTCTTGCTTCTGCCACTTCACTTCTCCTGTACAGCCATGGTGCCCACTCACATAGGCAATATTTCTTCCTCCCTGCTTCAGCCTAAGATTCTACCGCCGTAATTCCAATTACAAATTTGCCGACGTGGCCCCCACGTTTCATGAATGTCAATGTTTATTCCGACCCGTCGCTCGTTTTCGCAGTCTCACCATCTTTAGGCCTGGCCACGAAGCCTATTTCATTCAGAAGGTACAATCTCTGCTATGTTTCACCATACCCGAGTATTTTTATCTGCAGAACCATGCAACTAGGCTGTTGAGTTAACTGTACATCGCGAGATGCGACATCATGTAAAATGTGGGTTTACCAAAAACCGGTGAAAAAATCTCATCCCCTGCCCTTTATCGAGTGGGTAAAGTGAAAGGTATGGCTAGCTGATGTAGACAAACACAGAAAAACTCATTAGAAACTTATTAGAACTTTATTACTACCGCTCCACTGAGTAATTTATTCATTTTTTGTACTAATACTGTGCGAGACACTGTAAGTTCTTAAATTCATATTTTGATCGTGTATAATTTTCTTAATTTTCTCTACCATTGTTAACCAAGGGAAACACTTTGTGTTCTGGTTTGTTTTTACTTCATTAATAAAATCTTTTATTGGTTACTATGCAAAGTGTCTGTTGACTCATTACTAGCCATAAATCCGCTATAACACCCGCCCCATCAATTTGTGGAATTGGAAATTTTGTGTCCAACTATGGCTGAGTCTTTGCTTGATAACAGTCGTTCAACCTGTGCTAACTTTCACCAACGGAAGTATTGTATGTTAGCATTCCTGGAGTCAAAGGGATTAGACAAACATGTACACGCTAAAACTTCCTTACACACCTCGGATCCAGAGATATCCGCTGTTCGAAAGGACTGGACACGACTAAGATATTATTTATTAAGCATGGTGGATGATGACATCGTGGTCATGTTACAGGCTGATAATCCATTTTCCATATGGGTAGCCATCCGTCGGCGTTATGCCCGACACGATTCTGTCACTCAGACAGAAGTTATGCGACGCCTTTCAGCTCTTCGCTTCCATGACACAGACGACCCCAATGCATACGTAGCACGTGCATTGCAAATCCGCGCGGAGGCGAGTGCCGTATCATTACCCATAGATGACAAGACGTTAATTGATCACATGGTAGCTGGTTTGCCTTCGACTTATACGCCTTTAAGGCTCTCAGTGCAGACTGACCCTAACATGACCCTCGAAGTTTTTCATAATCAGTTGAGCGTTCTGTTCAACGATAATTCACGTGGACGCTCCTCTGGTGTCGCCTCTTGCGTTACTACAACACCTGCTCAGGTACCACCTTCTCCCTCTGGTATCCAACAGTGCCCAATTGTGGTGGTCGAGGGCATGTCAGCTCTGTTTGCCCTTCTAAGCGGTTTTCACCAACGCCCGGCACCTCCAACGTTCGCGTTCCCCAGCCACCGCCTCCACCTAATGCACGAGCCCCACGTCAAAACGTAAGTCTCGCAAGCGCGATGGCAAAGCCCAGGGGTAGAAACCTGCAGAAATTGCGTTGGCCTCCTAAAGCAAGATAGTGGATAGTGACAGCTCCTTCCATGTAATGAAGGACAAGAGGTTCCTTACATCTATGCGGAGCTGTTATAGAGATATTCAGACGGCAAACCCCCCAAAAAACATCACCGCGGCTGGTATAGGAATCGCGAGTGCCCCGTTAACCACTGGGTCAGTTTTAACTTTACACGACGCGCTTTATGCCCCCATGCGCGATTTAACCAAATGAGTCAATTAACCAAATAAGGATATACTTTGTCTTTTGGTCCTAACAGTTACTCAATAACTTCCGAACAAGGCGTACCGGTGGCTGCACAGGAGAGAGTCGCAGATCTCCCATTCCTGCCAGTTTTATATCAAACTCCACCCGTTTGCCAAACGGCGTATCCCGTTCATTCCCTTAGGACATCCGTCAAGTAAAAAGATCGCCAAAACACTAAAACATGATAGTATCCGTGATCTAGAGAACCTAACGCATTGTGTCTATAGGCAGGGATGACTACCGCACCTCATAGAACTGTTCGACACCAACAGTCATCCCGCCCTTTGTATCTCTCGACGTGGAAACGATCGGTCCCATGCCAATTACCTCTGCTTATGACCACAAATAGGTAACGTCGAGTTTGACGTACATTGTCACCTGTTTTGAACCAATCCCTCACAAAGTTCGCAGGGTGGCAATCGTCACGTAAGGCACTCTCGAGTTCTGAGAGCAGGGCAACTTTATAAATGCTATCTAGTGTCGGTAGCTTGTGACGAGCACAAGCATGAGTTACAGAGTCTAATCTATCTAATTTAAAAGCTATACGAATGACTTTATTATACGCTACTTTTAGGCGTTTTATATTGGCCTTGGTAGTTGATGACCAGAAAAGAGATCCATAGGCTAGAGTTGGGACGATGGTCGCAGTAATATACGTATTGGCTTAATTGATCGGCTGTAGAAAAGGATCTCAACCTTTTTGTAAGGTAGTTTTTTCGGTGCAAAAAACTAATAAGATGATCGATCATATCATTAAAAAGGAGGTTAGTGTCAAAAGTAATACCAAGAATCTTCATGATTTTTTTTTGGTGTCTCTTTTTTTTGCGCAGATTAAGATGTTAGTTTTTGCACTGTTGAGGGTTAAACCTCTTTTTTGGTACCATTCGGATAAATAGTCCAGATCTTGGTTGAGCAAGTAAATAGCACTAGGATAATTGCAATTTGAAAAAGAAGCAAACAAAAAATTGTCATCAACGTAACTTAAGATTTCCTTATTAAAATTATAATTAAACAGTGAGGCAGTGGCAACGGCGTAAAGAAGTGGACCAAGGCTGGAACCCTGTATAATCCCTCTAGTTGAGGGTTTCGAAATTAGTGGGTCATATGCAATAATATTAGTTCTTTCATGAAAGTAATCATTGAAGAGTTAGTTCTAAACAGGCCTTGAATACGCCTAACGTTTCGAAGTCTACTAGCAGTTGCGGCCTAGAGATCGAGTCAAAGGCCTTTGAAACATTTGTTTGTGCTATTAGGAATTTATTACCACGATCAAATGCCTTTATTGCTTTTATGTAGATATGGATTGGCACCCAGGTTATTCTATGCCCTGGTTGACCTCCTCTTTGGGGTTGTGGTGTGGTTGACGATTTTGGTAACGGGAGACAATACTGATATTAGACGAAACTTAACAATGTCATGAGGATCACCTTTTTTGTAGATGGAGTTTATCTTTGCTATCTTTAATGCAGCAAGAAATTTTTTGTTTAATTATTTCGTGACAAAGGGTATAAATCACAAATATTCCATTACCATTTAAATTTTGAATTAAATGATCATAAATTGTAACAGGGAACTCGGCCCCTTTATTTTTACAGTTCGGATAAGTTAAAGAAATTTTTGTCCATATGGGATAGTTGGATCTGGTGAGCTTTCAAGTCGTTTCTCTAAGGGTTTTATTGTTTCAGAAGGTTCAAGAAGTTGTGTTGGGTTATTAAGCCATTCAAGATAGTTACTGTAATTATCCGCTGACAAAGTAGGCTGTTCCGTATAACAGTTAGTTCGGAATAAATGCCAAATCTATCCAGATGCTGCATCACTAATTTCCTTTTCGCATTTCGGATTTTGTTCTTAAACTTTGTGCTGACTTGTTTATATTGAAGATAAGAATTGGAATCATTAAGGGCTATAAAGGTACGATAGGACTCTAATTTGGTTTTCCACTCCCTAGTTACTTTGTAATTCCACCAAGCTTTACGTCGCCTCGTAAGGGTCTTGTAACTTTTAAGTTCCATCCCTGCTGATATTGCTGCAGAAGTTACAAAGGCATTTAAATACTCAAGCTTATTATTGATTTCAGCTATACTTAAATATTCATCATAATTAAGTTTGTCAAGCTCCTGATGGAAAATTTCAAGTTTAAAGCCGAAATAATTAGGTTTGGTCAGAGTCTCTCTCACTTTTTGTAAACTACGGGAGGCGGTTAACATCAGCGACACTTTAATGATCCTGTGGTCAAGCTTAGGTAGATAAGTGTAAGTTAACTGTTTATATTCTAGATATTCGGGTATATATATGTTATCTATTAGTGATTCTGTAGATGGGGTAACTCTAGTAGGGAAGGTGAAGCAGATACCTTCCTTAATTTGGGTGAAGCAGAAGAAACGCAACCAGCTGCTTAAGTACCATCCTCTTTTGGGATCATCAATGTACGTGATGACATGTACGCGCCCGGATATAGCATAAGCAATTACGAGATTGTCGTCATATGCCATATCTCCTACCAATTTGCATATGACGGCACTCAAAAGTGTGGCAGCTTATCTGGCACACACTATGAAACGTCACTGATCTTCCTTCAATCGACCGGCCCTTTGCGATGCCAGCTGGAGCGTTACCCCACAAAGCAAAGGATATTCTGGTGTCTCATTAAGATGAGTCAAAACACGCTCAGTTGGTGTTCATAGAAACAGTATCTTGTTGTCCACAGCAGTTGTGAGGCCGAAGTGATTGCTATATCCGAGTGCGTGAAGTCGTTCCGATGGCTATGGGACCTGATTACTCAAATCGGACAGGGGGATTATATCACCTTTCCAACGACTATACAAGGTGTTTTTGAATTGAGTACAGATTTTTGGGAGATGATAGAAGAGGTCCTTAGAAGTATTTTTATCATATGAACATGGGGTCCCCGCGGCTCCGTTTACTTACAATACTGCATTGAACAATCAAATGACACCGGGACGCAGTGTGCGTTGGTAGGCCTAGATTATTTTATTTTTAACAATTAACACAAGCAATCTACTGTAATAACATTTAAAGTAATTGTTTGCAAAAAATTTCAAGATGCACCTGCTTGTTTGTTGAAAAGTCTTAGGACAAACTTCGTCAAGTAGATTCCACGGTATCCAACCTCCTTTGTAAAATACGATTAGTCCATATGTAAATGAACTAATCGCATTCTGGGAAAGCAGTAGGTAAAGATTTGTTTTAAAAAGTTCACTTGATGTACTTTTTACATGTGTAATCTAGGCCTACGAACGCACACTGCGTCCCGGTGTCATTTGATTGTTCAATGCAGTATTGTAAGTAAACGAAGCTGCGGGGACTACATGTTCATATGACAAAAAATACTTCTAAGAACCTCTTCTATCATCTCCCAAAAAATCTGTACTCACTTCAAAACACCTTGTATATACGCATTCAACATCTGCTATCTCAGAATAACAAAATTCAATATTTTGAAGCAATCAGAAAAAAAACTTAATTGCTCTGTAGCAATTATTTTTACGATTTGAGCTTTAAGATTTCCAGAATATTGCGGTTAAGTACATTAAAACGTAAATTGTCAAAATTTTTACTCTTATCTTTTTTATTAATTTCTCTTTTCTCTCTTATCCTTTTATTTATTGACTTTAAATTAAATACCATCAACTCGACCTTCTGATTACTGTGGCTTTATTACTTTCGCTTTAACATTAAATTCCATCAAACAACAATTCTTTATCTTAAGATTCCGATGAGTAACGGCATTACATCTGAACTAAGTTTACAACATCATCTTGGTCCATAAGTTCTGTGATTTCTTCGGACGTGGGTTGTCGAAGAACAATGCAGTTAGATATATGCACCTTTTTACCTGCAGTAATTCAGAAATTAAAAAAAAATCAATTAAAGTAGTCTAATGCAAATGAAATTAACAAGTTCATCGAGTCATAATCCAACATTATAAGATAAACATTAATTTAAATTTCCAGTTCCTTTTATATTAAAAGTTTCTCTTTTAATATCAAGTTTTTGACTTCTCATAGGTAAGATAGTCATCCGTATAGTAAGGCTGAGTTTTTAATTCATTTTCATCAAAATAAGGCTTACTTAAGTTCATCAGTAACTTATGTCAAGATCACTTCTTTACAAAATAATTCCAGGCCCAGATAAACGCGTCGTCATGCTATTTCTGCGGCGTCGGCAGCTCCTAAAAATCAATATTTCAGGACTTCAAAAAACACAACAATATATTATCTTCGATAACTCATTTTTCTTTAAGCTTACATCATAAGTTCCAAGATCCATTAAGGTGAGTATTTCGCTAAGGGGGTAAGGGAGTGCCCTGATATATTAGTACTGTTAGTCAATCGAAATACCATTCGGCGGATAACTCGTAGGATGAACACAACTCAGTTCTTCACATAAACGTCCCATTGGTTTTTGAGTGCCGTAGGCTTCTTGGTTAGGACTCTCTTCGGGTCCGTTGTGAACTCTCTGCGTCCCGGACATCATCGCAGAAGATGTTTCCTAATTTAAAGAAAAAACGAACGAAACCGACAAAGAGATGTATGTCTGTTCATATCGAAAATTATGGCCATATCTTTTACTCTTTACCAGATTACTGCAAGAAAACAACTTCCGTTTATAATTCTCTTTTCAGGTAAGTTTTCATCTTGTACCAAGATCCTTTATATTCCACTCTTATGAATTAATATCTTGTTTCAGTCATGATCAGTAATAGAATTCTTAGGAGTGAATCATCAATGCAATTTCGAATAGTCCTTTCTACCGTTGCGCCAACCGAATTCGAACGTCTCCACTGACTGCATATTTATCGCCATCTGCTTACTCTGAGTTCCGTTTTAAAACTGTTTTCTCTTGTGTCTCCGAGCAATCTTCTGAAAAATACGACAAAGGAAAATAAATATCGTCATCATTCCTTCACGCGCACAACAAAGCCCTTCTTTCGTCCTATTTTCGGTATAAATCTCGTTGATTTCAATCATATTCTCGTCGCTAGGAATCTTCATTAATTTTTCTCCCAGTTTCGTTTTCCTTTTCATCTCGGTTTCGAAAATTCGTCTCGATAATTTTCTTCAGTTATTTTTCTCGATATGAAGAAAGAATATTTTTGGAGTTAAACCCTGAAGGCGTGACATCGACTTGGGATGGGGGAAAAATAATACCGTAGTCAACAAATTTTGCATATGCCTCTAAAATTTTGATGGCTACAGTCCCCCACCGCCAAACGAGAACGCTTCCTAGCGTTGACTGTTGTCCATTAAATATCCCTCGCTAAGTATTCCCAAGTGACGTTTGGAGAGCGTCGTGAACCTCGATTATTTCCACGGGAGGAGGTCCATTAGTACCGTTTGGACAAACAGCATACCAGGGTAAGAGTTCGATCGGCCATCGGGAAGGCTTCAAGTTTCGTAATTTACTTCCTGTCGTAGTTTTAGTTTCTTCATATGTGTGTAATCTATCAGGAACTCCCGAATATTGTTAGATTCTGTCTTCTTTTACCTGAAAGGTGTTCTTATCCAATTTTCGTATGATTCTATACGGCCCTTGATATAGAGGTTGGAATTTTGTCCACCCACGACCTTTTGGTGCTACCATTTTGTGATCTATTAGTACACATTCTTCTTCTTGGAATTCTGGATTCCCTTTTCTCCGTTTTCTCTTTCTTCGCCGCTTCCACCGGTTACAATAAGCTTTTTGAATTTTTTCCCGCTTAGACTCCGTCGGTTCAATCATACACAAGACGTTAGCCAGGTAGTCGATTCCTAGCATGAGTTCGCAGGGAGGTACCCAGTTTCCTCGTGAAGCGTCGATCTCAAGGTGTACAAAATTTTACCTAACGTTTCTTCCCAAAGACTTGATCGTTCCTGGTCGACGCTCTAGCGTAGTTTTTCTCTTAGAGTCCTTATATAGCGTTCTACCGGATTCGTCCTCGGGCAATAAGGAACGCTGCGTATGTGAAATATCTTTTGGTCTTTCATGAATTTGCTCACCCTGGGATTCCAAAAGTAAGATGCGTTGTCTGAAATTATCCGGTCAGGTTTGCCTAACTTTTTCACGCATTTCTCCAAGAACTTGACCACGGCTGGCTGCGACAGAGAAGGTATCGGTTCGACCTCGATCCAACCACACAAGGTATCTGTAAGTACTAATAAATACTTATTATTTCGCTGAGAAAGAGGCAGAGGTCCGAAAACATCTAGAGACCAAAGCACCATCGGGCCGGTTATGCGTCTGCGAATATACTCAACGTGTTGGACA
Organism: Rhysida immarginata; assembly: GCA_023313115.1. Lineage (NCBI taxonomy): Eukaryota > Metazoa > Arthropoda > Chilopoda > Scolopendromorpha > Scolopendridae > Rhysida > Rhysida immarginata. Next base: position 34,139 of record JAHWFO010037801.1, read on the forward strand.
TAACTTCGCGGCTTGCATCTTTGACAATCTAGGCAGTGGCTTACCCAGACTCGCACTTCTGGATGCATAATTTTCCAATGATATCGTGTCTTCATAAAATGTAACATTTTTTCGCGCTCGAATGCACCAGAGGGCCACTTGTATGCCAATATTCTATGAGCTTTTCACGCATACTCTCGGGAACCCCGATACATTCCGTGGGTCCACGCTTTTTGGAAATGATACCTTGCACTACATGATATGACTCTGACAAAGGGTCTTAAGCTTGTCCTAGACATTGACTAAAATGAGGATCTAACTGTTGGTATTCTCTCCATTCGAAGGGTTCTTGCACTTCCGAAATCGCCAAACTCCTAGAGAGCGCATCCGGACTTTGATTTAGCCTGGCTCTCTTGTGCTGAATATCGAAGCTAAACGCCTGGAGTTTAAGAGCCCAACGTGTGATACGTCCATGCTGGTCACGAAAATTGTTCATCCAAGTAAGGGCCTGAGAATCACAATGAACGATGAAGTGAGTCTCGTCGATGTACGGACGGATTGTTTTAATAGCATGTATTACCGCTAAACACTGAATACGACTGAATAAGGCTGCGTTTTTAATTCATTTTCATCAAAGTAAGGGTTAATTAAGTTCATCAGTAACTTATGTGTCAAAATCACTTTACAAAATAATTCCAGGCCCAGATAAACGTGTCGTCATGCTATTTCTGCGGCGTCGGCAGCTCCTAAAAATCAATATTTCGGGACTCCAAAAAACACAACAATATATTATCTTCGATAACTCATTTTTCTTTAAGCTTACATCATAAGTTCCAAGATCCATTGAGGTGAGTATTTCGCTAAGGGGGTAAGGGAGTGCCCTAATATATTAGTACTGTTAGTCAATCGAAATACCATTCGGCGGGTAACTCGTAGGATGAACACGACTCAGTTCTTCACATAAACGTCCCATTGGTTCTGCATATTCTGCCAAATAATCTTGAGTGCCGTAGGCTTCTTGGTTAGAACTCTCTTCGGGTCCGTTGTGAACTCTCTGCGTCCCGGGCATCATCGTAGAAGATGTTTCCTAATTTAAAGAAAAAACGAACGAAACCGACAAAGAGATGTATGTCTGTTCATATCGAAAATTATGGCCATATCTTTTACTCTTTACCAGATTATTGCAAGAAAAGAACTTCCGTTTATAATTCTCTTTTCAGGTAAGTTTTCATCTTGTACCAAGATCCTTTATATTCCACGCTTATGAATTAATATCTTGTTTCAGTCATGATCAGTAATAGAATTCTTAGGAGTGAATCATCAATGCAATTTCGAATAGTCCTTTCTACCTCTCCGAACGTCTCCATGGGCTGCATATTTATCGCCATCTGCTTACTCTGAGTTCCGTTTTACAACTGTTTTCTCTTGTGAAAAATCCGACAAAGGAAAAAAAATATCGTCATCATTCCTTCACGCGCACAACAAAGCCCTTTTTTCGTCCTATTTTCGGTATAAATCTCGTTGATTTCAATCATATTCTCGTCGCTAGGAATCTTCATTAATTTTTTCCTAGTTTCGTTTTCCTTTTTCTTCTCGGTTTCGAAAATTCGTCTCGATAATTTTCTTCAGCGATATGAAGTAAGAATATTTTTGGAGTTAAACCCTGAAGGCGTGACATCGACTTGGGATGGGGGGAAAAATAATACCGTAGTCAACAAATTTTACGTATGCCTCTAAAATTTTGATGGCAACATAATCTTATGTCCATCTCTTGCATGTATCACTTGCTATATGCGGTCAAACATCGAATCGTATAATGTTTTAATAGTGTCCTGTAGAATAGTCATCCAGGCTATATTGACCTGTGTCCAAAGTTCATCAAGATTTGCAGGCGGACGGTGATAATGCTGTTATGATAGATGTTTGGTATAAAAAGATAGATGGTATTCAATACATATTTATTGGAAAAATGACTGACAACCGATTCGCCTTTTTTACCTGGCTTCTTCAGGCTTTAAGAGATGATAATAATTTTTAGAAGCTGCTTTTTTAAACTTTGAAATAAAGATGTTGCTTACCATAAAGATGTTATTTACAATGAGATTTAATATACACACACTGGCCAATGAATAAGAAACAGGTGATGAATTACTGTACTGATATGTAAGGCGGGGTCACAGGTCAGAAACGATTGTGATATGCAAATGAATGCAATCATGTGAGGTACATGCTCATTCCAAGCTGCAGGTACAGTGTAGGGACAAGCTACAGCTGCTCAAGTTGAGCAAAATGGGGAAAACAGCAAACTTGTCTGAGTTCCAAAAAGGAGTTATTGTGGGAGCCCGTCTAGCTGGAGCTACGATTTCCAGGACAGTGCACCTGACCGGTATCAAAAAAGGTCAGGTCTCAAAGGTGTTCAATGCGTGGAAATGGAATCCACAAGAGTTGTCGAAACGGCAGAATTGTGGATCAAAAACAATCAACACAGACAGGGACCGACGTCGTCTGAGACGGATTGTGCGGCAAAACCGAAGATCTACTGTGGAGAAGGATCATGAAGGATCATGAAGGATCATGAAGGATCATCGCAACCCATCTCCTCCAGAACAATGCGCCGAAAGTTTAAGCGAATAGGGATGGGAAGTCACATGCCAGTGAGGAAGCCCCCGGTGTCAGCAACAAACCGGAAAGTTCGCCTGTAGTTGTGTAAAGAACGGTGTGAATGGACAGTAGACGACTGGAAAAAGGTGATGTGGTCGGATGAGTCACGTTACACATTGTTTTGTACCGATGGCCGGCAGAGAATTTGGCGGCAACCCCATGAAGCAATGGACCCCTCATTTGTTGTGAACACAGTTGAAGCTGCAGGAAGAGGTGTCATGGTATGGGCCATGTTTTTTTGGTATGGCAAAGGTCCTTTGATATTCCTTGACAGTCGGATGAAAGCCAAGGCTACCTGAACATTGTTGCAGATCAAGTCCATCCTGCAATGGTGCATTTGTACTCAAATGGTGACGGGTTCTTCATGGACGACAATGCTACTGTCCATCGAGTAAGAATTGTTCAGGAGTGGTTTTCTGAACATGACACCGAGTTGCAATATCTGCCGTGGCCAGCGCAAAGTCCGGATTTGAATCCGATCGAGAATGTTTGGGACCTGTTGGAAAGAGACATTCGTCGAAGGCATCCGCTTCCGTCTACTCTGCAGGACCTGAAGGTCTTTCTGACGAATGCATGGTCTGCGATTATCTTACCTGTATTGCAACACCTTGTAGAGTCCATGCCAAACCGCGTATGTTCTGTAATTACAGCCTAAAGAGGGCCAATACCATATTGAACGAATATTTCTAAATCATTGTTGTGTACATCAGTGGTTGGTTAGGAAACACTTGACGATACAATAATAAAAGGCATATAAAAGGCAATGTAAGTATGTTTGTCCGGTTTTAAAAGGCAACTTAGAAGTAAGGTATAAAGTTAAAACTTAACACACAGCCGTTATATACTACCACAATGATGGAAAAAATCTAAAACTGAAGATAAGTCTCTTAAAAACGTAGAAATTAATAATCTTTATATACCGGGTGGGCAAGAAATAACGTGAGGTGTTCAGAGCTCCCTAGCGGGAATTCTGTTAGGCCAAATGAAGTAAATTTTGGTGTATATATGTAGTGGAACATGCAGTTTCGATTTATGAAAAAAAAAATAGTACCAACAGTCGCCTTAGGGGGCGCTTATGTCAAGAAAACAATGAATACATTTGCATAAGCGCGTTCCGTGTTGAGCAATCATGACAATAAAAGGCAAGGCTGAGGATTTCCCATCATTCACGAACGAATGGCCCGACGATGACGCTTACTCTGCCTGACCGGGCGTTATTAGTCAAGTTGTTTTTATCAGAAGAGCGACAATGCAAGTGCTGCCCTTCGTGAATTCCGGCGATTGAAAACGTTACGAAGAGGACCGATGAGCATAACTAACTTACGGAAAATGATTGAACGATTTGAATCTACCGGAACTCTAGGAGTGCAACCAGGCCGGGGACGCAAACGAATCAGGCAGCAACACGTTGAAGAAATTGCAACTGCTGTTGTGGAACAGGAGATGACTACTGTGCAGGGTACCAGCAGTGCACACGCAATAGCACGCCAAACAGATATCTCATATTCGACGGTGAGGTAAATATTGCATAAGATATTGACATTTTATCCCTATAAACTCACACCTGTTCAACAACTGCTTCCTGGAGATGAACGTACCCGAACTGACTTTTCTTTGAGATTTTTAGCAGGTATGGAAGTGGATGATGCATGGCCATGGCAAATTTTATGGAGTGATGAGGCACATTTTTATTTGAATAGTGATATCAATACCCACAACTGCCGTATTTGGGCTGCATCAAATCCACAAGTGTGTCTGCCATTCACTCCTATGCATTCACCGACACTAACAGTATGGTGCGGCTTTACTGCTTCTTTCATCATCGGCCCGTACTTTTTTGAAGAAATCCGTCCCCGTGGACCGGTGACTTGTTCCGTCAATTCTGCCAGGTATGCCGATATGCTTGAGAACTTTGTGATATCACGATTGCAGGAAAAGGGTTGTCTGGATTCTACCATTTTTATGCAGGATGGTGCGCCACCGCACATCGGACGTTAGGTACAGCAGATCTTGCGAGAACGTTTTTGAGACAACACAATAATTAGTCGTGCATTTCCCATGGTATGGCCACCCAGGTCGCCTGATCTCAACCCTTGTGATTTTTGGTTATGGGGATATTTGAAAAGCCTTGTGTATCAAGCACATGCTCCTGACCTCTCAACCTTGGAGGATCAAATAACGTTACATATCAGACCGTAATTATCAGACCGTAATAATCAGACCGTAATTAATGCAGATATGCTGCGAGCTGCCGTAGAAAATGTCGTGTACTGCATGCAGCTATTGGAACAACACACTGGTGGTCATATTGAAACACATTTGTAATTAAAAATAAAACATTGTTTATTGTTGTTACTAAAGTTGGTTTGTACGGTATTTGTTCATTTGACAATTAGGTATTCATTGTTTTCTTGAAATAAGCGCCCCCTATGGCGACTTTTGGTACCTTTTTTTTTTTTTTTTGCAGAAATCGAAACTGCATGTTCCACTAAGTATATACGCCAAAATGTACTGCATTTGGCCTAAATGAATTCCCGCTAGCGAGCTCTGAACACCTCACGTTATTTCTTGCCCACCCGGTATATGAAATAAACTTGGTTTATATTGGTTTCCTTACATGTGTGAACAATCAGGCCGTGGTGTTTGCTTCAACAATCGGCTGAGTGAACAATGTTTGATGAAATCAATGCATGCCGCAGCCAACGAAAAAAGACATGCCTTGGCACTGAAAAGTCACCTGACCATCTTAGTCCAAGCAGCAATGTAATATTCATTGTTTCCATGTTGGATTTTAGCAATCAATATTTTTTCGTTTGTTAGGAACAATAAAGATTACATTTTTGCTTCGACTAAGAAGAAGAGGTGACTTTTCCCGCCTCCTAAAGATAAGGGCTGAGCGCAAAAACGTCAGACATTGTTACATGTCACGTGGATTTTGCAGAGTTTAATTTAACAAGAGATAGGAACGA
>JAHWFO010037801.1:49273-63890 GCA_023313115.1 Rhysida immarginata
CGGAGCACCTCCCCCACCATACACACTCACACTGACTTACAGTCACAACCTCTTCCTCTCACAGCTGTATGGAGGAAAGTGGCCATTCAACTCCGTTTCTTCCTTCTGCTTGAATGGTCAAAGCTAGGTCCGTCTTCGTTTAAAAAACGCTATTCATCATCCAAGTGTTTAAGCGAGGTCATCGGAGGAGACCAGACTTTCCACCTTACTTTTCTGATGGCATTTTGAGACTTCGCCGGTAGCGAGCGGGCCTCGTTTTTGAGGCGTTTATAAAGTTGCGCAGTCCCTAATCGGACTGCTAGACACTTTCGGCATGTGCGCCTAGGCGCCTAGAAATTTAAGATCTTTGTTTAGGCGTCTGCTGAGGCATCCCCATCTGCCTTAGCTCCAACAGCCAAAGTCGGACGAATGGACGAAATAGAAAGGAGTCTAAGCGAACTCATTATTTTCGTCAGCCTTCAGCATTGATATTTTCCGATGATTTTTACTTAGGTGAATCCCGAGCACAAGGAAGACCCGCACGAAACCGACCCCGTCATGGCAATACTACAGGGAACCGTGAGTGCAAGGGTAGAATCGAGGAATAAGAAAAGTGAAAAGTTTCATCATGGCAAAAACAATCGGCGCCGTCGCTCACTAGACAAAATAAAGATAAGTGGACTTACTGATTTATTTCACACGCAAATTTTTGTCAATTCCAATATTCCGACCCAGGAAAACGAGAAGCAAGTGAAACTCGTTCGCACTCGAGTCGGCCGACCGACAAAGAATCAATACGGACAGAATCGTGACGCTCATCATAAGTACGAGGTCCATGCCACGGAACAGCCATTAAGAGGTGTGAGTACCGTCATCACAAAGCCTGATCAAGAAGTCGACACGGGTGGCCTAGACCCGCCATCGATCCGATCTGAAGGTAAAGAGGACGGCATAGATCACGTATCGTCGGCACAGGAATCTACGTTAGCAATCAAGTGTAGCGAGAGGATTCAACAGGACCCCGCATCAGCCCAGGAACCTAAAAAGGAAGTTTCACGTCATTGCAGCATAAGCCCCGGAGACGACGTAACCCAGACGGATTCCGCAATCGAGCCAACCACGGGAGAAGCAGGCGACATAGGCACAGCAAGCGCGAGCCGCGAAGAGAGCTCTCAACGCGAGCCACGCTTGGCTGCCCCCAGCGCTTCTCAGGGTACAGTTACAGACATTGAAATAGAACTTAAGTGAACTTTTCTTATATCTGAAAAATAACTGTTTAATTGCTGCTTTCCTATTTAAGCTTTTCACGTCGTGGTTCTCGCATTCCTTAATATCACTTCCCATTGATATTTAGTTTTATTGTGAATATTGATATCGCATATTTTTTTTTTCTCCTAAATTTTTCAAGTTGTTCAAGTTGGAACTCAGCCCCAAAGAAGATACGTATTGTCCAGATTTTCGGCGACACTGCAACACAATTGGACTTGGACTACCGCAGGATCATTATTTTCCGCATTAGTACCCACCGCCACAAGAGGGCCACTAGAGTTCAAGGATATCATCTCATCTGCTCTTCCGACAAATTCTAAAGAAGAATCACAATAATTTATTACAATTTATTATCTCATAATAATGTATTTCCACTTGGAATATTTTAATTGATGATTTCATTAAAATTGTTCCTCGTAAATTTAATCGTTTTCACTCACTCCTCCCTTCTCTATCATGACATTTATTAGTTAATATTACAAAGTTAATTATTTCAAAAGAAAGTCGTGATACAGAGTCTCTCTTTTTCGTCAGGTACGATGTTTGCCTTAATGATTCACGTTTTAAGGGGGATAGTTATAAAAAGTAATAAATAAATAAAATAAAAATCATTATTATTCCTTTTTGTTATTAAAATCTTTGGAGAGATGTAAGAAAATATTCTAAAACAAATAAGAGAATACAATTTCTAGGCGTGCAGCTGCTCAAGCTTTTCCTGTGTGGGTAATTTTCCTCATGAGCTGATAACTGGAAAAAAAATTTTCTCCAGTTATCAGCTCATATGGTTTATACAATTTAGTAAATTCCTTTAGAGAAGTTTTAGATGTAGTAACTTTCTGTAGAGAAGTTATAGATAATTTTTACCTAAACGTATTAGAAAATTCTAAAGATCTAAGGGTTCATTTTCATGTTCATATTTTTTCAAACAAATTATTGCATTCGATTTCTGAATATCTTTGCTATATTACATCCAAGAAACAACTTTCTGACTATACATCTGTGACTGCCATCAACGGTCTGAAATGGACCTTTCACGCGAGCATATTCGAGCAATAATCTTCTACGAGTATTCTGGAAAGATCAGTGCTGCGCAATGTCACCGAAACATATGCCAACGTCTAGGTGATGGCACTGTTAGTTTACGTAGAATAGAAGAATGGTATCGGCGGTTCAGACGCGGAGATAGCACTCTAAAAGATGCACCTCTCTGGTCGGCCAATCATGATTTCAGATGGTTATCTACGCCAAGCAATTGATGACGATCACAATGTAATAACGAGGGAACTCGCAGAACAGTTCAAGGTTCGCTTTCCAACCACTGCCCGGCATCTGCATGAGCTGAATCTGTTATTCAAGTTCAATCGTTTTGTGTTGGAATAAAAATCCAGAAAAAACCTTTGCAACAACCTGATATTCAAATTATGCTATTGCAAAATTTCACTAAACAAACAGCCCGAGCAACGCCGGGCAAATCAACTAGTATGGGATAAAATGCAATTAATAGGTAAATTTTCAATTTTAAAAGATCAGAAATGGACACTAAAATTTGGAAAATTTCAAAGTTAGTCTGGGTGTTTAGTAATTAACTTTGTGTGGAAGAGAAGGCTTTGTGAATTTCAATACTTTCTAGAATTTTGATTTTAAAGGGATCATTGTACTTGTATAGTATGCAAATGCTTTCTTCGATGGGTTTGATAAGATGTCTTGTTTCGAGAAGGTGGTTTCCATAGGTGGATTTATTGGGTGTTTTTTTACACAATGCAGTCACATTAGTGTGACCACCCACTACGTTCAACATCAACGGAAAATGGTTAGGTCCAGAAGATTCATACCAGTATCAGAGGTGGGGGGGGGGGGATATGGGAAGGAGTCAGAGAGAAGCAGAAAACATTGCAATTGTAAGTGTCATAGCGAAACATAGCGATTTATCCGACCTCCAAAAGGGCATGATCATCGGCTTCCGAGCTAAGGGTGGCAGTATTTCCGAAACGGCTAGTTTTGTGAACTGTTCACGTGCCGCTGTGGTGAGAGTTCATAGCAGAATGGAAATACCCAAAATCAGCGACGTGCCAAGTGTGAATGACAGCTGCGGAGATGCGTGCAAGCGAACAGACGTGGGACCGTGGACCAACTGACTTCGAAGATGAACCAGGGAGCTACCAAACGTGTATTCTCAACGACAGTTCAGCAAACGTTGCGCGTATGGGGCTTCGTAGCAGACGGCTGGTCGTGCACCAATGCTGACGGCTGTTTACTGGCAACCTAGACTGACATTTGCACGCCAGTATCGCAACTCGACAGCAACAGAGTGGCCAAAGGTGGCTTTTTCCGGTGAATCACGGTTTATGCTCCATCGGACAGATGGGCGATGGCGTGCACGGCGTTCAGCGTCAGAAAACAAACACTCTGTAACACTTTCCGCATAGGTCCAGGCCGGAGGAGGCAGCGTTATGGTCTGGGGAATGTTTTCATGGTATTCCCTGGATACACTCATCATGGACGCATTTGTCCTTTAAGTCCAAGTCCATCCCTACTTGCAGATTGTGCTTCCTCAGCAGGATGGCATCTTCCAATAGGACAATGCGACGTGCCATACAGCGCGCAGTGTCCGTGCGTGGTTCGAAGAGCACGAGAATGCGTTTACGGTGCTACCCTGGCCACCAAATTCGCCGGATTTAAACCCCATAGAGCATCTGTGGGATCACATCGATCGGGTTGTTCGCACCATGGATCCTCCACCGTGCAACCTATGGCAGCTCGCCACAGAAGTGGAGTCGGCATGGCTTCACATCCCTGTCAATACCTTCCAGAACCTTATTGACTCTTCCTCCCCGTCTCGCAGCTGTCCGCGCCGCGAAAGGTGGTTATTGTGGCTACTGACAGGTGGTCACATTAATGTGACTGGACTGTCTACTTTTAGCTATGCCCCCTTTTAACGTAGGGGTGGGGGGCAGGTGTAGCTCGGTTGTCTCGCCTTTCTTAATGTATTGGTGGAGTTAAGCAACCTTGAGCGCGGTTAATTACAGGTTGGGTGACCGCCTGGAAACGTCCATCGCCCCCCGTGCTTCGGAGGGCACGTTAAGCCGTCGGTCCCGGCTGCTACTGTTTCCTGTGGCAGTCGTTAATTGGGGATAGTACAATAGACTCAGAGAGTCGCAGTGCTCTGGTTTCTAGTATAACCACTTCGGTTTTCTTGTATAACCACTTCGGTTTCTCGTTTAACCACTTCGGTTTTCTTGTATAACCACTTCGGTTTCGTGTTAAACCACCCCTTACAGTTCATTAAGCATTAACGTAGGGGTGTTTAGGGCATTTCATGTAGTTTGAAGTATGCTGTCCTCCACATCTTATGCACTTTTGAGGATCTTCTCCTTTAATCTTGGCTCAGTCTCTTGACTGGTACCCTGTGCACATTTGTTTGCTTCTAGGATCTTCCGTACAGCCCATGGATACGTGTCCGAAGCGCAGACAGTTGTAGCACTATAGTGGCTTCTGGTTTCCTGGAAAGACTTCTACTAGCATTGCTAGTGGGTCAATACAAGTGACGCTCTTCAACGACTGGTTATGTTCGGTTTTGCGGAGCAGAACCAAAACCATAGGCATATCATGGATACTTTGGCTTTCTTAAGTCTGCTTACTTTTTCCAGGAAGTAGTAGCTCTTTTTGGTTTTCTTTAAAGTCGTCCAGGTCATACGTTACATTCACATTGCGTATTCAACACCTTCTCGGACTTACGTTGATGATGCTGAATTTTTAAGATATTGTCAGATTTGATTCCAGATACTTATCTATAAAAATGAATTGCTGTTCGTTAGTCTCGCTAAAACTCAAAAACGGCTTGACCGATTTGAATAATTTTTTTTGTTTTGTTTCCTCTAATACAGGGGTGGTTTAAAACAAATAAGAATAAGGAAAACCAACCCCTAAGGAGGGGGGGGAGGGGATTGAAAATTTGTTAACATATTAACTGGTGTTGCATTGTATACTTAACACATTAACTGGTGTGGCACTACATAATTAACCATATTAACCTTTTTTAGGGAGGGGGTATCTCAGTTTATCTAGTACAGAGGGTAGATTATCGCAAGCGATAATCTGCGGCACCTACTCCTACGAGGGAGTTTTGCGCCATCCCATTAATAACGACTGCTACGAGATGACAGTAGCAGTCGGGACCGACGGCTTAACGTGCCCTCCGAAGCACGGGGGGTTTCATGATGGAAGAGCTGCTGGGGATAAACGAACCAGAGGCTGTCAACAACCGCTGGAAAACCAGCTATGGTCAATCGGCAAATGGGTCAGACCAAAGTCCCCCAACAGCCGCGCCCAAATAGCTGTCCCGCCAGCGGTGGCCCTCAAGTCCTGGCCGTCACCCAACCAGCAGCTGGCCGCGCCTGAAGTTGCTGAACTCCATCGATTGGCAAGCCAACCGACGAGACAACCAGGCCACGGCCACCCCCCTAGGGAGGGGGTAACGAATTGTAGAGTGTGCTATCCATGTAGCGTGATATCTCCACCATGACCTACCTAAAACCTTCCCAGGGTCTATCGGAATAACCATGAAAAATTTCATCAAGATTGGTTTAGCCATTTTGAGATGCATAGCGATCAGATAGTTCCATGTGTGTTTCTTTCTTACATAAATCTATAGTTTAATTTCAATCTTGATGAAATTTGCAAATTTGATCTTCAAAGGAAGAAGAAGGTCACTGTCTACATGAGATTTCGAAAAAATAATATTTATCGATAATAATTCATGGATTTAAATTCAAATTATGGACCAAAAATATATATCTCCTGACGAACAATGCAAGGTGAAGTTTGTTTCAACAGTAGTGATAGCAACACACAATTCTAAAAATGATATGGCATTAAATACAAAAATTGGAGAAAATATACCAGATTCAGCCAATCAAATAGTTATGTATGTAAGACATGTTCATTAAGACATGTAAATGAATCTCAAGACTGATCATTTTTTAAATTTCATTAACAAAAATATTTTGAGGACACACGACTTACATGCATAAATCGAGGAACACCCTCTTATAAAATATATTCTTCGGACTTTCTAATTTCCTGACCATAACTTAAAGTTTCGCGTAATGGTCGTCAGCATACAGCTGGAAGGGTCTTCCTCCTCTGAGAATCAGTGAGAAGGCGTCGGAAATTTTAACAATACATATAATTCCTGTCCTTTTTGCTTTTCTTAGAATTGATAATTGTAATAATGTAACATTTTCTTGAAAAGCTTTAAAAATGAGCATTAAATGGAAATAATGGAGAGTTAGCAGACTATTGAAAAACAGTGGAAAGGCGGCAGAGAAAGCAGCCCCTTCACTCGGTGCTGTATCGATTTTTCCAGCACATTGCTTCAATAAACAAGTGGTGAGTGACCCTGTGGCCGTCGATGAAAATGTATCAACAGAAGAAACTGCGACTGCCAGATCACACCAAGTGATGAATGCACCAGTTTTGCTTCAAGACCTCGAGAGCAGAGTGTGAATTGCAACAGTTTACCAATTAGAAAAATTGATGGAAAAATTCCGCGACCTGGATTCGAACCAGGAACCCCGACTGTCATGGTCGATGCCTCTATCAATTGGGCGATCACAGACACTTGAACAGCCATGTTGTCATTAGGTGTCTTAAAGACAACCAAGTTGTCAAGAAGGAAAGCCACCCAGTTCACAGATCGTGAATTTCTCCTATCCAAACCATCAGAAAGTTTGATGAACACACAATAAGAAATAAAGAAATTAAACTGCAGCAAACACCAAATATTAGGTAAAGACTACTTGGTTGTCTTTAAGACATTTAGTGATAGCATGGCTCTTCAGGTGTCTGCGATAGCACAATTAGTAGAGGCGTCGACCATGACATTCGCGGTTCCTGGTTCAAATCTAAGTCGCAGAATATTTCTATCCATTTTTCTAATTAATATCATTTACCTGATACTTGGAGTTTGCTCCAGTTTAATTTCTTTATTTTCTAACAGTTTATCAATTGTTGGAATTGCGGAATACACAGACACAAACGATCATGTACATCCATCACCATCCAAGAAGAGAATTTTGGAATTGTGGAATTTTTAGATAAACAAATGAATTTTTAAAGGTAAGGTCGCACAAAATAGAAGAACTACAGCCATAGCCAGGGCTGAAAAAACGACAGATCAAACTACTGTTTCATTTTCATTCTATTTCCTTCCAATTTCATAGCCATACACATTATTCCACACATTGTTTCTCCTGCACTATGGGTAAACTCGCTCAGCTATAAACAACACTCCAACACGAACCAGGGAGAACTGTTCAAGGGCCATCCATTAGGAACATTTTAAGAGTTTTTTTCGGTTTTTCTGTATGAATTTTTACTGTTTTAATGTGTTAATTTTTACTGTATATTTCCATTCAGATATTGCAAACGTTCATCAAAAAAGAGCCCGAGCAACGCCGGGTATATCAGCTAGTCTGTTATGTTTTCTTCGTCTTCACACATTAACTTTGACGGTTTCAGCTCTACCTGTGTGAACTGTTATATTTTCCACTGGAGCATGCTACTCAAGCTCGCTTAAAATTGTCTTAAAATGCACGCCATTAGTCTGCACGATAATGGGAGGGGAGGGGACATAGGAGCGTTTTCAATAGCCGAGCAACTCGGTCCATTTTTCGAGTTTTTCTTCCTAAAAGCGCTGACGACTTCCTCGTTTACACTGGATTTGGTCTTCAAGTTATCAATTCTTGTCCTCTTTCAAACTTTTTTGTTACAAACAATGGTCCTGGAGCTGTCTTCCACTTCTCCGACAGTTCCGTTGGACGCTCGTAGTTTTAAGGTAGTCAGGTTTGCGAGAAAATTAATTCTGCGCCAGGGCCCGCTCATGAATGATTAGAAGGATAAGAGCTGGAATGAGAAATCTCCTTAGTCAGATTTGCAAGAAAATTAATCCCAACGCCAGGGAGCCTAGTGAAAGGACGGATGGATGGTAAAATGAGCCAGAAGGATGATGAGTGTTGATGTACTGATTTACTGATAAGGTGAATTTCGCCCTGAAAGGGGCAAACCGTGAGATGAGAGCAATGGGATGAACCCTGCCTGAGTAAAATGATATCTGATATACGTATTCGCTAGAGATATGATCTATTATACTCTGAGAGTGTCACGGAAATCCACGATCATCGTAGAGCACGACGGTGGAATCGGGCATTTCCTGACGCGATCGTTTTGCCACTCTGTAAGGAAGAGGCAACGTCAGAGGCTGCGTCACGAGGAGAAGCCAATGGTAGAGAGGAGTCGTTTTCGAGCGCGAAGCTCGGAAAGGAAGAAGGAGTGGGAAATGGAAAACGACTGGAGCTGGTAAAGCTAATCGCTGGAAGGCCGTACAACGGTTCAGCGTGGGAGCCGTGGAAAAGGGCTCTACGTCGTGGCCAGGCAGGCAGACGGAGAGAAACGAACGCCGCCCGAGTTTCCAGAGCGACAACCGTTAACATTGTTACCGACGAAGGAAGGAGCGCCGTGCAATGAGGCTTTCGCGGCGGAGATTTCGTCGACGTCGCAAAGCGGCGGGAATGGGCGCGTGTTTCCTCAACCTGGACACGTTCAAAGCGCTCCTCAATGTTTTCAAATTTCAGTAACCGAACAGGCTTTTTCTCTTGTGCTATTGAACTATGTGGTTGGCGTTAATGCCACAATTTCTCAAGCAGCATTTAGTGATTTGTGGAATCGCGAGCTGCGCATTTCAACCCGAGTCAATTGCGTGTGGCCAGGAGGCATGTGTAATTACTGTATTTCCTATATCATTTAGGATTCGCAATGGTCTATTGCTAAGGTGTATGTGCTAAAGTGTTAAAAGTCTATCTTATCCGTAGTTTTCCGTCGGAGGAGAAATAGTGTTAATTTAATTACATAAAATTATGTTCAATGATAATTCTGATAGCCATTATGAATTGTAATTCAGAAAAATTTCATAAGGTGAATTTTTATGTTACAGGCGATGTCTGTGAATTACTACGTTTAGGCTAAGGATGTTTTATCAAATCCCACTGAATTAGACTTGATTCTTTATCCTTGTGCCTTAATCATTGTTTATTCTTTACTGTGTTGCCGAATAAGACTTTATTAAAACTCGGACTGGACTATAACCATTGTTTTGGACTAAAGAATATATGTGTATTAAATAATTCTGCTTTACGTAACTTTATTTGACGTAGTCGCTTAACGTGCTAAGTTAAGCAGGTTAACGTAGGCAGCAGATGTAGCCCAACTGTGATTTATTTGAAGTAATTTGTTTATATTGATAATTGCAAAATTGTTGTTGGAGCTAAGGTCAATAGCTCAGTTATGGCCACGTTTTCTTTTACGGAGGGTTGATTCAGATAAAATGAGACGACTTTAAACGCCGCGTATTACCTTGACGGAATGTGATTTGCATGACTCGTCTACTATTCATGGGGATTAGCTTTGTATACACTTGTTGCTGTTATTTGGGACATTTCGTGCTGAAACATGGCTTCCAAAATCACAGCTTTTTGGGAAGGGTATATGTTTGGCCTTTCCGACGCTAACTTCAGTCTTTCGTGCATTGTGGAATTATGCAAACGAAATGGTATTGTGGTATCCATAGCTACTGTGGGTCGAAGAATCAAAAAGAACAAATTGCGACCATCTAATGAACGTGGACGAGCAGAGAAGCAGACCAGAAACAAGCCCCAGCCAACACGCCCAGCTCAAGTGGTGCGAGAAATCCGGTCTGAAGTGCTGAAAGAAAATCCCCCCACACAGAGAAGTCTAGCCCAAAGGAAAGGCATTTCACAGGCAACAGTCTCCAGAATAATTCATGACAATCTTGGGCTGGAGCGACGTCATAAGCGCAAAAGTTTGGATCCACATGGACAAGGCATCAAGCCACACTGCCAAGTCATCTGTGGCTTACTACAGGAAGATGGAACAAGAGACGGGCATACGAGTTATTCCCTTCTCTCATGTGCCTGTAAAATCTCCTGACGCATCACCGATGGATTTCTGTGGTTTTGGTCTCCTGAAACGACGGCTCGGAAGTCGCCGGCCAAGAACCGTTGATGGGCTATGGAAAGTGTGTCAGCAGGTGTGGAACGAACTTCCCATGGAGTCCCTCAAACTCAGCCTACATCAGTGGAAATTACGGTGCCGGGCGATATTCCAACAACGTGGCTCTCACATCGAACACAACCGATGGTGGCGCCATGGTATTACACCATCGTAACAGAACTGCAAAGTTGTCTAATTTTATCTGAATCAACCCTCCGTATTGTACAAAGTATAAGTTTTACTTGTTAAAAAGGCTTATACATTTGTTTTATTGTTATGACGATGCTATATAGGATTGTTTTGTTTTGCACTCCATGATTTAGAAATGTACAGGGTAAGTCAAAAGTCGCAGTACACCCTGTTTTTTCTCAAACCTTGCAGGAATTGGGAAATCTGAACATTCCAGTAAGGTGTGGATGAGGTGGTCTATCTTTTATGGTATGTAACGAACATGGCCGCCATCTTGAAATCGGCCATCTTGAATCTAAGTCAATTTTTTTAAATGGAAAGGGGGGTCGTGTGATATATCAAATAACATCAGCATTTTCTGACAATTTCATTCCTGTAAACAGATTTGAAGTAGCAGTTATGGTTCAAAGTTACAAAACGTTTTGCTTGGAATTACAGGCTGGACTGTTCTTCGTAAAGGACAGTCATTTAATATGTTCAACATGATGTCCCTCTTGGTCAAGGCACATTTGAGGGCGCTGAATCCAATCGTCATGCACTCGCAGAAGAATTTCCGCAGAAATGCTGACACACGCTTCTTCAATGCGTTGCTGGAGATGGTGTCTGTTTCTGATTTTCTCTGCATATACGAGTTGCTTTGAATGACCCCACAGATAAAAGTCAAGTGGTGTGAGATCAGGTGATCTGGGTGGCCATTCCACAGCACCACGTCGGCCAATCCAATGACCAGGAATTTGAACATCTAACCACTGACGAACATCTGCCTGGTAGTGTGGTAGAGCCCCATCCTGTTGAAAGTAAGAGGGAAAGCTGTCATCTTCATTCAGAAGTGAGGGAAACACCACTTTTCTAGCATTTCCAGGTAACGTTGAGCATTTAGGTTCTGATCAATGAAAATGGGTCCAATTACACGGGTACCCCATATTCCACACCACACCTTTACGTCACAACTACCTTGGAAGGTTTCATCCAGTGTGGATTGTGGTCATTCCAATACTTGTGGTTGTGACGGTTGACTTCACCACTGACACAAACGTTTGCCTCATCACGGAACAAGATACCTTGTGCATAAGAGGGATCTTGTCGATGTTGTTCTAGGGCCCATGTGCAAAACTGCATACGTCTGTGTGGGTCATCCTCTGCTAGGTGCTGGAGTATCTGAATCTTGAATGGATGCCATTGATGAGCATGAAGGATTCGTACGATCGATGACTGGCTGATTCCACATTCTGCTGACAAATGTGTGCTGCATTGTGGGCTCTTGACGAAGGACGCCAAAACCATTGTTGAGGTTGTCTCGTCAGTAGCACTTACTGGACGGCCACTGCGTGCCTTGTCAACCACAGTCCCAGTTTCTGGGAATTTCTTAATTAAACACCTGACAGTGTTGTGTGAAATTGGAGGTCTTTCTGGGTGCCGGTTGTTAAAATCTGCAGGTATGACACCGAAACTTCGTTCTCCAGACATCAAAATGACCTCAATTCTCTCCTCCGTCGTCAAAGCCATCTTCAGTTACCTGCTACAAAATGAAACACAATTCCACAATAAAAAAAGGGGGGGGGGGGCGTACAAAAATTATTAAAAAGCAACCCACCTCTTATAATTAATAATGTTTAACCTTTTATAAAACTCAGTCTATTTTTGTTTTAATTTAACATTTATTAAAAACTGCTTTAGCAAAAGAAATATTTTACCTTAAAACTTTTATTTTTTCATAGCATAAGCGTCGTCGAAGGACTGGAGAAGGAGCAAAGAGCCGGTTACTTAGGCCAGATTTAATGGAAAATTCAGAAATAAATCTTCTAAAATCAGTGGTGGCAGTATGGAATCAGAAGCTGAACATCTGCTACAAATGTATTAGAATTGCTTCGTTGATATTGCCGTCTCCTCCATTTGGAGATGTGCCATTTCCAAGTCTATCTGATGTTTTTTTTTTGCAGAAGCTGGAATTATATTCAAGTTTTAAAGAAAAATGAGTAGTACTTATTGGTAATTTAAATTAACGTTTCTAATTTTGTATATTTATTATTTGTATTAAAGTTGATACTTATTTTAGTTTTATCATTTTTATCATTTTATCTTACAATATCATTTTATCATTGTTTTATCATTTTATCTTATAATACGTACAATTGAACCAATTATGGCTGATTTTGACTACCACCAAGGAATACCGTCAAGAACAAGTTCCTAATGCGTTTCAACAAGCCTCACAGATGAGCTCTATCGCAATCTAGCCACTTTGCATATCTCGTTTCGGGATGCAAAAGTTTATAATAATGATAATAATAATAATTTCTATCCTCAAAGAAATCTGAACATTATACTAATATTGTTCTGTTTCTAATTTTAGATCTTCTTATCTCCAATTTTATTTTTTATCATGATGCATGTTGCCAGTATTAGATATGATGCATGTTGCACCAATAGAACTGGGCATCAGTAGGCATCACTATAGTGCCCGTCGCGAAAGAAAAAGGTAACTTGCATGCGTGTCACAAAGGATTGTGACTGTGTCGAGCTCCAGTGTTCTTGGCAGGAATATTAAGCCAAGAAATAATGCTGGAGTTCGGCTATCGCTGGTTTTTTTATAATAGATGTCGCGCTCAACAAACGAGGGACATCTGTTTCTATATAGTCCCTGCGAGCGGAAGAAGGCGCAGGAAACGTCGTAGAAAGCGGCGCATGAGAGAGAGTGGCGAGCGGGAGATTCGAAACGAGGATGGGGCCTCCGAGAACGTTGGGGAAAGGTTGCTGAGAATTCGCTGAAGAAAAGGAGGAAAGATTGTTTCCTTTCGGTTCCTATGTTAGGAGAGGCTTCAGCGAGCGAGAGGACTGTTGAGAATCGTCGTCAAAAGTTTTGTCCCAGTCAAGAGTGCTGCCGTTTTTCAGAATGAACGTTTTCAGGTGCCACCACCACACAGAGATTAGACTATTATTTTGAAGGGGTCGCACGTTCGTCATGTTTACTTTAATTGTGCTTTGCAGAGAGGCGATGCACTT
This sequence comes from Rhysida immarginata, assembly GCA_023313115.1. Classification (NCBI taxonomy): domain Eukaryota; kingdom Metazoa; phylum Arthropoda; class Chilopoda; order Scolopendromorpha; family Scolopendridae; genus Rhysida; species Rhysida immarginata. The sequence continues at coordinate 62,780 of JAHWFO010037801.1, forward strand.
CGTAAAAAAATTGGCATGAAAGTTCTAATCAATTGAGTATACTTTTTAAATTAATGCATAGAAATTTAAAAAGGCCAGGCTAATATAAAAGCCTAATTAAATCTTAACAAAATAAAATTAGTAAATCAAACCCTGCAAAATAATGGTTTAATCTATGTGTGGTGGTGGCGCCTGAAAACGTACATTCTAAAAAACGGCAGCACTCTTGACTGGGACAAAACTTTTGACGACGATTGTACATGGAATAAAGCTTCACCAGCGAAGTGATTCGAGCAGTGCGTTATCAGCTAAGTGCGTGATTCTTGAAACTGTAAATAACGATAAATCTGCTTTAGTTCGTTCTCCAGCTATCTCCGCAGCGGTGGATATTCCCGAGGTTTCTGACTTTTCGTTATTAGCGGCATTTTGTGAAAGAGACGGTCTGCACGCATCAAATCAAGCTCACGCCGAGCCGAGGACAGCAATTGCAGCGTCCGCCATTGGTAGCGACCGCACCGTCAAATTTCTTTCTGAAATTGCGAACGCACCCACAGAGCAGAAGGCTTCGTTTCCAGGAAAAATTCCACCCGCATTTGGACCAGGATTCGACTGCCAAATTTTCTTTCCAAGTGGAATCTTCGCCTTAGTGTACGCCACGGACTTACGGGTCTCTGACTGTGAACCGTTTATCACGAAGGAAGAATTATCAAGCTACTCACCAAGCGACGTTGTCGCAGGAATATTTCTTTGGTCCGTTCAAAGTTTCATAAGGGAGAGTCTCGGCACTTTCGCCCTAATCTCGAGCTTCCCTTGCCAGTCGGACCGAGACGTTCAACGCCTATGCGTAGCCGCGAAGGGTAAAGCGCTCAGCAACTAACGGCATCAGAATTTGATCAAGACTTCAGTTAGAAGGGCTGTAACATTTATATAAATGTATTTACTCACGTGTAATTCGAATAGTAAACCAAATCTTTGGGGTAGTTAATGTGGTTCTGGGGTTAGTCATATTAAAGGCTACGGGCATTAATTGTTCCCTATGTTGTGACGTTCAGGTTAAGAAGAAGTCACGTTTGTTCGTTCGTGGATGCGTTCATAATTAGTTTATTTGTCGTTTTATTTTATTTACTGTTGT